>NJDC01058361.1:12545-37372 GCA_002245475.1 Calephelis virginiensis
ATTCGACCATCTTTTCTCTAGATGGCGTCAAAACTCGCGAGTCAGTTAAAAACTAAATAATAGAGATACAATATTGCCAGTCTCGTGTAATTTATTTATGAATGAAACATTATTTCGAAGCGGATATCATTAATATGTGGTAGAAACTAGAAATATGTAGTGTCGGAGTTTAAATATTTAAATTCGAACCATAAATTACTTATAAGGATTACTGTCGAGCGGTATAGATATTTTATAACACTTTTTTATCGAATTTTGTAATTTATACAAGCTGAGTATATTATTCTTTTATATTATAATACATTATTGAAATATGGGCTCGTTATCATAGTAGGGTTAGGCAGAGAGCTAGTACAATAATTACACCAGCTAAAGGTCAAATGTCCATTTTAAAAAAGGGTAATTTCACGTCCATACCCCCAAAGATATAGGCAGAAGCACAATCAGAACACCCACGGCTAGCCGAAGACACTTAGTCCCAAAACGTGATAGATGGGAAGCCTATCGACGACCAGACACATCTCCAACCCCAGGCAACGTTATCTTTATTAGAAAATAAAAAATACACATTTTCCATTTTTTTTTGTTTCGTGACCCGGGGTTCGAACCCGGGACCTCAAGAAGTCAAGTCCGACGTCGGCCCGCTCTAGCGGGCCGACGTCGGTCGGCCGCTCTAGTAGGTGTAGTCTACTACAGAGGTAACTTTATGTGACGAACCCATTATCCGGTTATTAAATAAGTACTCATTTACTTGAAGTTACATTTACAAGAACTAAGTAAATGAGTACCTTGTATGCTTGAAAAATTAACCAGGGGTAGATATAACTAGGACAACCCACGATAAGCAGAAGGTAATAATATGTTCCATTATGTGACGAGTGGCAAACCTATCACCAATCGGGCACTTTCAAATTTTAACACATTACCATTCCGTGAAAACGTTATTCTTATCTAATACTCGTATATAAAATTCTCGTGTCACAGTTTTCGTTGCCATACACCTCCGAAACGGCTTGACCGATTTTGATGAAATTTTTGTGCTTATCCGGTATCTATGAGAATCGGCCAACATCTATTTTTCATCCCCCTAAATGTTAAGGGTGGTCCACCCCTAAATTTTTTTTTTGCAATTTTCAGACAAAACTTTTTGTTTTTATTTTTTTATGACACAGCATATAAAAGTACATACAACCCTAAATTTTCACCCTTTTATCACCAACCCCTATTTTTTAACAGTCATTTTTTTATCCCGGGTCGATAACTGATCAATCGTCATTTAATTAGTTATATGGCAAAACAACGTTTGCGGGGTCAGCTAGTATTTATATAAAATTCTCGAGTCACAATTTTAGTTTCCGTACCCCTCCGAAATAGCTTGACAGATTTTCATGAAGTTTTGTGAGCATATTGATTAGGACTGAGAATCGGCAAACATCTATTTTTCATACCCCTAAGTGATAAGGGTGACTCACCCTAATTATTTTTACTAAAATCACATTAAAAATATAGCAGAACAACGTCTGCCGGGTCAACTAGTTCTTATTATAAAATTGAAAAAACATTTCTAGTTTACCGACCCGGGAATCGGGCTAGAGACCTCAAATAGTCAACGCGAATGTCATACTACTAGACCACAGGGTTAGAATAATCTAATAATTTCGATTGGTGACTTGTTTCCTAAATTAGTCAGTTATTAAGTCAGACAACATAGTGGATTCCAAAAAAAAAGCATCTTCACGCCCTTATCCCCGAAGGAGTGGACAGATGCACAACCAGGGCACCCACGATTAGCCGAAGACCCTAAGTCCAACAATATGATAGATGGCAAGCCTATCGCCAACCGGGCACATTTCCAATGCAGAGCAATAATTTTTAATTAAAAAATTGGAAAAATCCAATTTTCTTTTATTGTTCGACCTGGGATTCGAACCCGGGCCCTCATGCGATCAAGTCCAACAACTGAACCGCTAGACCACAGAGGCGACTAACCCGAGTTAGAATCTTATAAAACTATTCCTGCCTTCAAAACCTTCGTCAGTACTTGTCATAAACAAAAACATAGTATTTTTGGTATCTTTGGGTGCCTTATACTCCTTATCACTTGAAAACTCATCTGCTTGTTGACTTTTTTCAACAGGAAAAAGTGCTTAAATACGACTCGGACTTATCCTTGAAATGTTCCGTAGTATCAAGCATAGATTATGAGTTTAAAATATATTTATAGTGGCAAAAAATATTTGACTAGATGTCTCAAAATATCACTATGATTTTAGCCAGCAAAACGGTTTTTCATAGTTTTTGTATAAATAACAGAGATGTCTATGTTTTATCGCCTCTGTGGTCTAGTGGTTCAGGTGTTGGACTTGACTGCATGAGGTTCGAATCCCGGGTCGGGCAGCAAAAAGAAAATTTGGGTTTTCCAATTTTCTAAAAAAAATGTTGCTCGGGGTTTGATATGTGCCTGGTTGGCGATAGGTGGGACCTATCACATTGTGGGACTTAGTGTCTTTGGCTAGTCGTGAGTGCCCTGGTTGTGTTTCTGCCTACCTTTTTTTATTTTTATAAGAAGATTTTAGAAGATATTTTTTTGTGTATGTTTTATCTCAATAACTGCTGACTACATCCCCATGAAACGAAAATACGAAAATTGTTCGTAGGAAGCTATTTTTAGATTTCTCATAGTTTTGCAGTTAGGGGTGAGGGAGATATTCTACTACTCTTGGAGCGTATCTTCCAAACAAATAACTTTGAGAAGAAATGGTTTTGGAGGCGATTCCTAAAAAGCTATAAAGATTCCGCTTTACGCCATTGGGCTACAAAATCGTAAGACACATAGAAATTTGTTTTTTTGTGTACTTTCTTCACTTCAATACTAAATATATAACAAGTAAATTTACAAAGTGAAGTTACATGTACGTTTGTTTTTTTTCTGTATTATTTAACATAAACAAATGTAGCATAAAAGAATAGTGGTACGATTCTCGCATGAATGTAAAAATCTGTCAATAACTCTCGACCACAAACCGATTAAATTCATAACATTAAAAAGCGTGCCAAGATACACCTACCTTACAAATATCTAAAGTCAACAACCTACGCAGTTTGATCTTGATCTTTCTATATTTAGAGCGACATGGAAGGCAAATTTTATGAGATTGAAGGCAAACAAGCAAGTGGATTCTGATGGTAAAAAATACACGTTACTTAAATATACTAAATGTAGTAAGAGAGTGTTGCCAAGCTGAGACTTGAGTGGTACGCCTCTTGTATTAATAAACTTACCGGCTATTTAATCCTCTAAACCGGAATACAACAGTGGCGAGCACTGTCATTATGACTGTAGGAGTAAGGCGCTAGTACAGTTAAAGCTAATTCTTTTTTTAATAGAAGAGGAGGCAAACGAGTAAGTGGGTCACCTAATGGAAGTGATCACCTCCGCCCACATCCGCAACATCAGGAGAATCACAGATGGTGATAATGGTGATCGCTAAAATCACAGTGATATTTTTAGACATCTAGTCAAATTTTTTTTGCTACTATAAATATATATTACACTCATAATCACTCTTGATACTACGGAACACTTTAAGGATAAGTGCGAGTCGTATTTAGTCACTTATTTCTTGAAGGTTCCTAAGTCATAATCGTTTGGGGAATACCGACTTCGGTAACTGATTCCACACAGGTTTTTTCGGGGTAAGAAATGTCTTCGGAATCGTATTTTCGTAATTATAATTCGTACAAAACTCAACCTCCTAGAGTTGGTTACGGATTTTTTGACAATCGAACCCACTTCTTAAAAAAACCCCTCTTGAGTAAAGTTGGCCTACCTATATACTCTTATATAAGCCCAGGATCAACACGGAGAAAAACCAACATTTTAACACATACTTGATACTTCCTACTATGATTTATTAAAACATCTTATACAAGCTCTAATTATGCGAACCCCTAAAGGAAACACTAAGTAGGAAATAATAATTGACGCGAACGGGGAACGTATCCGGCGACGAAAGGAAGTAGCGCCATACGCCCCACCGGAAGTAAGCCCCTTTCTTTCCTGTACTCTTGTACAAGCCGCTGCACTTCAAACCGTGGGAGAATTTTAAATGAATTACACCGTAACGTCTTACTCATGAATGAAACTAAAGTAAAATAGATACGCTGTGTGTTATTTGTGAATGAGTTTGTCGGTCACCTTCACAGTGAATGATTAAAGAATGAATGAACAGAGGGGAAGTTATTTTTACATCACTGTATTTTATTTTTATTGTAGGATTATGTAAATAGTTTGGAACGATTTGAGAAACATTTGACTAAATTAGGATTTTTAAGCTGTGTTTTAAATTTCATTTCTACTCATTTTCTTTATATGCCAATAACAAAAAAATATTGTTGTTAAAAGGTTAGGAAATATGATTTGCGTAGGCAGATAAAAACTCATACTAGGTGTTTGCCTATCCAAAATACCACAAGTTAAATAATAGTATAAGAATATTTTTTGTTCGAAGTAAGTATTCACTGATGCATTTTTCGTAAGTCAGCAAATTGTGCACATACAATACAGTTTTTCTTATGTTTAACTTAATTAATAATGTAACGCTCGCTGATCGCATTCGTAACAGTGAGATCCGAGAAAGAGTGGGATTGAAAGAAAGTGCTGGTGTTAAAATGCGAAAGGGCATGCTCCGCTGGTTCGGTCATGTGGAAAGAATGACAGATGAAAGATTGACAAAGCAGATATACAATGCGAATGTGGATGGATTTAGGTACCCGGGGAGACCAAGGCTGACATTTCACGATCAGATCAATCAAAGGAAAAAGGAAAGTGAAGGAAGCAAGACAGGTTTGTCAGGATCGTGAGGTCTGGCACTCGATACTCTCTGCCTACCCCGTAAGGGACTTGGCGTGAAGATATGTATGTATGTAATTAATAATAAAATCTTACATGTGTTTGCAACAATAACAATAATAAATTTTTGTTTACGGTGTTATGTAAGTATGCCAGTATGAGGTAAATTCATTAAAATTGAAATTTATTTGTTTTATTCTCTGTTTTTGTTTATTTGGTACCTACACATTTGATCTCTGTTAGCCTAAAGGTTGACTGGGAGAGAATGCAATTATCATTAACGCCTTTTGTACTCACAATTTTTATTTTTGTATAGTAAAGCTTTAATAAATAAAATGCAAACTTTAATGGTCAATAAAGTAACATAATTTAATCAATTTTTAAAAGTTTTTTTTTAACAATTACAAATAAAAACGTTGTTTTAAAATTACGACGTCAATACCACAGTAAGTATATATATTAGTAAGTTGACATTATAGTTTTCTTGCACTGTAATACAGACTACAATGTCAATTTTAACTTGGGGTACTTTAGTGCACGTTTATAAATAAGGCAGTAATGTTTGCGAATGGCCTAAAAGGAACATGGGTGGGTAGATGTCTTCTGTATCGCTACATTAAAATGTGGTTTGCATGTGTGTATTTAAGCCCATACTAGATTTTTGACTATAATAGGTTGAATAAACACTGGTTTTCCATATTATACCATTTTTAACCCCTCACAGGAAGCACCCCTCGTTATAGTCGTTAGTTTGACCTATGTGTGTGTCTGTCTGTGGCATCACAATGGATTTGAACGAATAGACCGATTTTAATGCGAATTTTTTTTTTATAATAATGCAAGGCAAACAAGCAGTCGGATTTCCTGATGGTAAGAAATTCACGCCGCCTAAAGACACCAAAGATGGTAATGGTGCGTTGCCAACCTGAGGCCGGGATGTTAGGCCTCGAGCAAAAGTAAGTTTACCGGCTACCTTACCCTCCGAACCGGAACACGTAATGACGTTATGGCGGCAGGAATAGGTAAAGCGGTGGTACCAATCCGGGTGAGTCGCTGCGAAACTCTACACCTAGTCAAATGTGATGTCAGATGGTAAGCCTGTGCTCGCCTTTTACGAGCTGCCTGGCAGGAAGGCAGATGGTCAATTCTACAAAGGAGCCCGGACCAACACGCCATTGCAGATAGCCAGATTAGGGAACGTACCCATACTACGTAACCCGTTTAGGGGAGGAAGGGATGTCTTTAAAATACAGTCACGAGAGGAAGTGGGGTGATATTGTATTCTACCACACAAATGATAGTACTTTCATACTGATAATTAGAGCAATTCGTGCAAAATTATTCCCTAACCATTCCAAAGTATCAAAAACGCATAACGTTAATATGTTAGGCCTCGATCAAAAGTAAGTTTACCGGCTACCTTGCCCTCCGAACCAACGGCAAGCTCCAACGCTTGCTTTCTTACGCTAATTAGGTATATAATATGCATTAGTACCATCTCGATCAGGTGAGCTTTCAAACAAAGCCCCTTTCTTTCTTCCCCCGTGTTGGTCAGGGCTCCTTTGCAGAATATACCATCTGCCTTCCTACCAGGCAGCTCGTAAAAGGCCACCGTCACCGTCAATAACACCGTGACATCTGACTTGGTGGTAGAGTTTCGCAGCGACTCACCCGGATTGGCACCACCGCTTTACCTATTCCTGCCGCCATAACGTCATGACGCGTTCCGGTTTGGAGGGTAAGGTAGCCGGTAAACTTACTTCCCGGCCTCAGTTTGGCAACTCACCATTACTACCTTCGGTGTCTCAAGGCGGTGTGAATTTCTTACCATCAGGAAATCCGTCTGCTTGCTCGCCTTCCAATACCATAAAAAAAATAACATTCACAAAACAGTAGAAAAGAGAAGCGAAACCTCGAAGCAAGGCTATAAAAATACTAGTAGTAAGTATCCAGCAAATAAATGCAAGTATTCCAGCCATTAACATTGTCGTCGATCTAGAGAATCTAGTTTTCCATATTCTTGAGCGGCTTGGCTCTTAACATGCAATAGCAAGCCTGGGAAAATCTTGAACCGCAAATGATTCTTGAATTATACATATATCCGCGTAATTAGAACTTTATAAACTGTTTTTATGTTATACTCGTTTCCGCCCGCAACTTTGTACATTAAACAGTAATTAACTAAATTATGATATTTAAGTGATGTTGCTGTACAGCAGCATTAGCCACTTTGCAGCTTGTTTATTTAAACTGATTACAGGATTGTGCGTTCTTCTTTATCAAAAATATATAGTTGATCGACAACATTTAAGAAACTTTAGAATAAATACACATTTTTTCTATCGAAACAGATTATTTAAGTCTATATTTACATAAAAGAAAGTCGTGTTAGTGTCACCATGTATAACTCAAGAAGGCTAAACTGAATTGACTAAAAATTGATGGGGATGTAGCTTAGAACCAGAAAAAGGAGATAGGATATATTTTAAACTATTGAACAGCAAGGACACTAACTAAGGAATAACAACTTATTGGTTTTTCCTATAAAAACTGAATGAGTGGAACGAAGGTCGCCAAACCTGTTAGTTTTACATAAACTAAATAACAAATAAAAGCTGTTAACAAGTTTTTCTTCCCGTAAGGCTATTAACATCAAGACGTTTTGGGAGGGAACATAGTACTCAGCCCGAGACCGCTGTATTTTGGAATGAGTCTACAACACCAGTACCAGGCGACCGCAAAATCTTGTCTCCTGTGAGCCTAAAACTTGACATGCCTGATGTAGAGGCATGTCAAGTAGTGCAGTTAATCACATCTGTCAACAATTAACAGCTCGTCCGGATAGATACTTACCTTTTCCTGTCATGTAGGAGGATAGGGTGGGGCATAATCCCGGTAAAAAGACAGCGAGGCACAAGTGACATCTATGGTTTTCATTCAATGGCTGTCTTTTACGCTAAGTTTTATGTGTTATAAAAAAAATCAATTGCTGATAAAATAATCAAAACTCGAGAACAGCTGGACATATGTGGCTAATTTTGGTTTTGAATTATTTGTGGAAATCCAGGAAAGGTTTAAAAGAAAAGAAAAAAGGAAAAACTACTAGGAAATTAGGAAAAAAGCGTTTAAAGTTTTTCTACACAAACAGAACGGGCGAAACGAAGTTTGGCAGGAACAGACAGCTTTCGATACTTACTCTTTCACGACGCTTACTTCAGGCATAGCTCGTTATCTCGTTTAGTAGATAAAAATGCTTTGATTAGTGCAAAATATATCGACGCGTACCTTTAAGATTCAATGACGTGTTTACGACTAGATTTCCGCGAACTAAAACTAGATTTAATATCACAAGTTTCTTAATGAAAACTCCACGGTAAGGTGAGAATCGCCTCTTAACGGAGCTTATATAATTATTGGAAACGACTCTATCCCATAGCATATGCCATTTCATTTAAAACCGTATTTATCAAGTAATAGATTCTGAATTTGTTTCCAACCTATCTGGTATTTAGGACACTATTCGACATTCAGCTTCTGATTTCAATGAATCAAATGCCAGTTACCGCAACTCAGACAATAATTACGCAAGTTATTAATTTTAAAGACCCGATAGCAAATAACGTAGTTTCTAATTATTTTTTAATAGTAGCACTTCCATTGATTGAGATTTTTACATGTAACAGTTCGCAACTATTAATTATTAAATAACGCATGAAGTTGCCTCATCTCACATCCTGTTTCCTCTTGCCAGACAAGCATCTTTGACAATTTTTAAATGATAGGCTAGAAAAACATGCTTATATATATAGATAATAACAACGATGTCATTAGTTTGATGTCTGAGAGGCTAACACTAATAACATATTCGCAACTCGCCAAACTTTAACATGATCCTGATAAGCACTGACGTCATACTCTAGAAAATGCCTCGTCCTGAATGAGGTTTTACTTCTACTTCTTGTTCTGTAGGGGTTCTGTAACGACGTGCCGTATAAACACCACCTCAATGGCTGACTAATACTAAGCTAATTAGGCGTTTTATACATTAAAACTAGTAGTACTTAACTATAATATTTTAATGTCTCCCTTCATAATATTTTGTAAGTTTCTCATCCATGTTTTGAAAATGGTACTCATAACTATATCGAAATATCAAACCACGAAATTTAATAAATTTGTGAAAATATCTGTTAGTTTTTTTGTACGTTTGTTGGTCCTTATTTTAGAAAAATAGGTCATTTTTCAGAGGAGGCCACATATTAATTTTATCATGATCCAATTAGTGGTTCTCACTCAAAACTCAAAAAGTACTGACAGAATGTTGATAAAATTTATGTCTCATGGGCCCATTACTGGACCATTTGATATCCTTGTAAAAAAGAATTAAAAAATCGCGACGTGGCACGCAATGAAATAGTTGGTGTCGTTTTTTTACTGCTCTTAATTATTATTCTTTTGATAGTTTACTACCCACAAGCAAAATCACTGCCCATTTGTGCCAGAACTCTTTAATCTAAAACTTTAGATACCTGCGTCACAAAAAAGGAACTACAGGTTCGTCAAATTACACGAAAATATAAAAACCACATACCTAGCTTAATAGTTGTTTTTAAAACTTTTAATCTCCATTAAAATATCTCTAGTGTCAAATGATGTCGCGTTATCAAAGAAATTATGAATGAACCAGACGCAGATAAGACACAAGATTGTAAGCATACATGTTTTTGAAATTGACCAACTCTAAACGTTAATAAATAGACGGCCATTAGAATTTTATAGCTTACTATTTATATTTGTCTTTGTTTTTTGGCTTTAGTAGGGTATAAAATAATTCCTGAAAAACTTATCCTATCTATACATTACCATTTAAAATAACACGAGTAAAATGCGAAAATTGTGTAGGAGAAGTGCAGAATGCTAATATTTTTCAATAATAATGTTTAGAAAGTACATTAAATCAATACATAAAACATTACACACACTACTACGCATTTGACACACACAAACAAATATATTAATGGTAACGATAAAAGATCACAGATGGCGCACTAAAAAGTTTGGAAACAAAATAGTTGGTCTTGAGAAATGAAGATGGCGTTCTTATCAACAAGATATAAAAATATGTTATGGTCGAATTTCGACCAATGGGCGACCACTAATATAATTTTAATATTTGTAAGTTTTGAATCATTTTTTAATGTATGTAATTTCGACTAAGTCGATGCCAATCTGAAAATAGTTATAGCAGTATGTAATTGAAGTTGATCCTCATGATACCAGCTCGCCTATTGTAAGGAAAGTCATTAGAATTAAGAAGTTAAAAATTCTCAGCATCATACATAATGAATAAGGTATCCTGTTTTTATCTACTTATGTTTACACTGATTTTATATTTTCGCTGCAAATAGATTCATTTTCATTTTAACTTTTTGTCATACCTACTTAAGTAAGTAAGAAAAAAACCGAGACTTATACACACCGTGGATGTCATAGATGAGTCGATGTCACTTGGTCGGGACCTTATGCATGATTGCATAAGGTCCCGACCAAGTGAGTGAAAGCTGACTCCTGGAGATTACACTCCTAACAAAGACCTGATGATATAGCTTCATGAAGTTAATACACCCTACCTGGTATCCTAATCTCAGAACCGGAATACTGTGATAGTGGCGGTATGGAAAACGGTAGATTTCTACGAGATTAAAATTCTACCGTCATTGGTCAGCATTATACTACCATTTTGTACCCATTCTTGCCTCTTACATGCTTTTAGCTGGGAGGCATATGGTCTATTTGACGAAGGCGACCCGCACTAATAGGTAAGTTTTTCTTTCATGAGTGTACCCATCCGGTTTTAGATTTTTAGTATCACCATTTTATAGAAGTCACACGTCACAAGTGCCTTATGTATGGCAATTTTCTTTCTTTCTTTCAACATCGTGAAATATAGCTCCAGTTTAATGGTTGGACTGAGCAGGTGCAGGGGTAGCATTGTATGAACCTAAAGCGTTAATATTTTTTTTATGATATTGAAAGGCAAACAACACACAGACAGATTTCCTGATGGTAAGAAATTCGCACCGCCTAGTAACATCAAAGGTGGTATTGGTGCGTTGCCAAACTGAGGTTGGAATGTTAGGCCTCGAGCACAAGTAGGTAAGTTTACCAGCTACCTTACCCTCTGAACCGGAACACGTTAGCGGTAAGCACTGACGTTATGTAGTATTATGGGAGGACGTGGATTTAGAACAGAAAAGTATCTTCACGCCCATATCTCCGAAGAGGTAGGCCGAGGCACAACCCACGACTAGCCGAAGACACTAAGTCCCACAATGTGATAGGTGGCAAGCCTATCGCCAACCGGACTCATATCCAATCCCGGGCAACATTTGTTTTAATAGAAAATTGGAAAATCCCCATTTTCGCTTTGTTGCCCGACCCGGGATTTGAACCCGGGACCTCATAAAGTCAAATCCGACACCTGGACCGTTAGACCACAGAGGCGATGACCAATAGAGAACAGACCAAGTTATTACTAGGCCTATAATAAATATATAGTAATAATATTAAACATCCATGGAAATTACTTGTGGTATGGGAAGTCAATGATACTAATACATACCTACTACCTCTTATTGGTCCGGGTGTCCTTTATACAATATTTTTCTTCTAGGCAGTTAATTAGGCAGCGTTCTTAAAGTTCGTATTACCAAGAATAGTGTTTGAGTGATGTGCTGCTAAATGTCCGGGTAGGGATCCAATGACTTACCTATTGCAGCGAAGGTAATGACAATATTTTTCAGTCGGGAGGGTAAAGTAGCCAGTAAACTTGCACAATAAGCCTAATATCCCGCCCATATGACAGCGACGCATCTACATCTATGGTGTCTATCAGTTTAGCGCAACATTTATATAAAAAATATAAGTTTGCTATGTTTTTTATTCACCTAAATCATATGACACTAGTTGTCTTAAATCTGAATTCCTTTAGACTTACTTTCAAATTAAACGGATTATACCTATCTGTCAACTGTCAATTTAAGTAAACTTCATACAAAATCTCTTTGGTGTCTATAGGCCACGGTCGTTTCTTACCATAAGGAGAACTGTGTGCTTGTTTGCTTACTTATTTCTTACAAAAATAGAAATACTTAAATAGATACCAGAATAAACTTAATAAACATAAGCAGCCCCTATAGTGCAGACTTCTAGATATTTGTCACACTCTCAGATTAAATTTCCAGTCCCCGTTGGAAATCGAGCCCGAGCCTCGCGGTTGCTCGATGGCGTTAGGCGTATACGCTAACCACTAGGCCAAAGTGGCGGTCATGTTATCTCGAGAGAGGATAGAAATCGGTCAGATTATAAACTGGTTTAAAGAGTTGTATGATAGTTCATCAACTCACTAAAATATGGGTTTAGTTTTAAGTAGCCGCTGCATATTTGACAGATTAAAATTATATCAGGAAGTAATTATCTTTACGTTCGTTATTCTTGAATATGCAGGCATATGCAAAAGCAGGGCACGATTAGCCGAAAGTATGTACTTAGTCCTACAATGTGATAGGTGGCAAGCCTATCGCCAAACTCGGCACTTATCTGATCCAATAACATTGTATTAAAAAAATTAAGAACTAAATTTTAAGTAGGCTAACGAATAACGAATCATAGGATTCGAACCAGGGACCTCATTTTATTAACGCCAATACCAGACCACTAGACCACAGAGGTGTAGTCTTTAAAAATATTTGTTTTCTCAATGTACTTACTCTCTTTTACCTACCTACTTAAGAAACTACTGGAAAGCGATACTTACTTGAACATATAAAAAGATAAATTATGCAAGTGCTAAGTAATCCTACTAATATTATAAATTCGAAAGTTTGTAAGATGTGTGTATGTTTGTTACTCTTTCACGCTCGAATGGTTGAACAGATTTGTCTGAAATTTGGAACACAGATAGATTGTGACCTGGATTAACATATTGGCTACTTTTAATCCCAATCGCACAACGGGTTCCTGTGAAAACGCGGGCGAAGCCGCAGGTATTAACTATGTATTCGTATTTAGTATGGTTACATAATTCATATGCTTGCTATTTATCAAATAAAAACATCATCTGTCTACTTCTTCAAATAAAAGTAATCAGCTAATATTTTTAAGCTTATTAGCATATTATTGAGTACAACCTACTCAACAAAATAAATGACATTTATGAGATATATCGTAAGAGGAAAATGCTGACCAAATTTGTACCTGGCTCGGTGACTATAAGCAGAAAATCGATGAATTTAAATTTCAACTGACGTTTATAGTTCCTTTAATTTATTTATTTTAAAATAAATAGAATATATTAATTCCATTGAAAAGTCAAATAAACTTTTAAAAGCTAATAAGTCTGACTGGAGTGCAAAAATACGTTAAAGAATAAAAAGCAAATGTTTCCCCGTGTGTGGTCTAGGTCTCCAGAGTAGTATAAGATAGCAAGTTGTGCAACAACTGTCCCGAGTAGTACACCTATTTACCTATACTAGTGGTCGCCCATTGGTCGAAATTCGATCACAATAAATTTTATTATCTTTGTTGATAAGAACGCCATCTTCATTTCTCTACATGCCTAACTACATCGAGCAACCGCGAGGTTCGGGTTCGATTCCCGACGGGGCATTTGTGTGATGAACATTTAGATGTCTGCATTTCCGGGTCTGGGTGTTTATTAAATTTATTCTGGTATCTATTTAAGTATTTCTGTGTATTAGAATCGTTGACTAACTCCCATAACACAAGCATATAATTTGCTGACTTTGGGGTTAGATTAAATTTGTGTGATTTGTCAAGGGATATTTATTATTACTATTATTTATTGTTAAGTCTAAAATAAAAACTTTTTAGTGCGCCATCTGTGATCTTTTATCGTTATCATGAATATATTTGTCTATGTGTGTCAAATGCATGGTATTGTGGGTAATGTTTTATTTATTGTTTTAATGTACTTTATAAGCATTATTGTTGAAAAATATAAGCGTTCTGCACTTCTCCTACACATAAACTATAAATGTGCCAAATTTTATACTCCTGCGTCTTTCGTAAAAAGGGGTGCAAAGTTTTGGCATCACGTATTAATATATAGATTCAATGTCATATTCCAGTTCGAAGGTAGTTTTAGCCGGAAATAGAACTAACATCCCAGACACAGGACAGGTGCGTACAGTAAGTACTGCTATTTAAATTATACGCTTCGGCTTTACTTTTTTTATATTTTATACTTTTATTTTTAATATTTCTTTTGTAATAACAACTCTATACAGACATCTTTAAAATACGTTCGGATTGCCGAAGCTTGACGAATATAGCCGAAGTGCATAATTCAAATAATACTACTGTACTACTCACTACTGTGTACTGTCCATAATTATTATCTCTTACCTTCAAAGCATTGTTCGCTCTCTCATCATAACAAGAGATTAATATTTTAATCTAAATTGTAAATTTGTAATGTCAAAAATTGTTATTTCTTGACAAAGCCGGTTCCAGACGGTTGTAAACATGGCTACAAACACAGGTAACTTTGTGTCTAACTTCCGATTTTTATTAAATTAATTTTCCTCCTAAATCCTCGGATCCTCGGATACAATTCAATATTTATGTAAACAACCAGTGTTCATAACCGTCTAGAACTCCTATCATACACAAATAAGTATCTTCACGCCCATATCCCTAAAGAGGTAGGCAGAGGAACGACCAGGGCACCCACGACAAGCCGAAGACACTAGATCCCACAAATTCATAGGTGGCTAGCCTATCGGGCACATATGCAATCCCGAGCAACGTTTTTTTTTTATTAGAAATAGGAAAACCTAATTTTGTTTTAGTTGCCCGACCCAGGAATCGAACCCTTGCATGCAGTCAAGTCCGACAACTGAACCACTAGACCACAGAGGCGATAAGTAAATGTCTTTTTCATGAAACGATCCGAAATTAATTCGACTGCGCTCAATGTAATGTAACCCTGAAAAATAATCATTTGCAACACGTCACGAGCTATAAAGGTTTTACTAAATTCTACATAAATTTCTGAATATTCTATTAAGATCAGAGCTTAGACGTATAGATACATATCGTAAAATTATAGGGGAAGCATGAATAGAACATTCTCGTAAACTATCTTTAATATAAATCTTCAAGCTTTAACTTTCTTTAAAATTGTTATGAAATACAACGCCTAGTTTTGATCTGACTTATAATTTTTAAATTTATATTCATGTTTTTGTATAAGTATCTTCACGTTCATATCCCCGAAGATTAGGCAGAGTCACAACCAAGGCACCCACGGCTAGCCGAAGACACTAAGACCCGCAATGTGATGTGGCAAGCCTATCGCCAACCGGGTTCATATCCAATCCCGGGTAACGTTATTTTTTTAATAGAATAGTGAAAATATAAGATTTTTTGTTGCTCGACCCGACAATCGAACCCGAGACCTTAAGAAGTCACGTCCGACGCCGGACCGTCGTTTTTGTATAAATTTCTTCACGCCCACATCCCCGAAGATGTAGGCAGAGGCACAACCAATGAACTCACGAATAGCCGAATACACTAAGTCTCAAAATGAGATTGGTGGCAAGTCTATCGTCAACCGGGTTCATATCTAATCCCGGGTAACTTTATTTTTAATAGAAAATTGAAAACATACAAATTTTTGGTTACCCGACCTGAGAATCGAACTTGGGACCTCAAGAAGTCACGTCCGACGTCGGACCGCTAGACCACAGAGGCGTGTTATATCCGTTCAAAAGTTAAGATCCCACAGACAGACACACGCGTCAAACAAATATCACCCCTCTTTTTCCGATGGGGGTTAAATAGCAATCACATGTTGCATAATACTATCCAATTCCGCTTTGATAGTCGATACCAATCTGTATTTCTACTTGACCGATAACAATCGAACATAGAAATTTTAAATTCCCGATACTTTAAACAGTGGAGATACCATCATAATGAAAAAGACAGACGAATAGACAAAAAGTCTTACAAAAGAATAGAATAACTCTTTATTGTTTACCATAATACATAAAAAATAGTTACCCTAAAAGATTCTTAAAAACTAAGTGTTACACAAAGGCGGCTAACCGCCAAAACAGAGATCTCTTCCAGGCAACCTTATGTTATGAAGATATAATAAAAATATATTAGTATATATTTATCTATTCGATCCTATATCTATTATTTATATTATCTTCTCAATATATAAACATCTTTCATTATTTTTTATGAAAAGAGGGCTGATTATGTACCTCAGCTGTCAACTCATAATGGAAAAGTGTACATCAAATAGCTGTCAAATGACGTCATTTGTGTTTGCTATCTCTATTGTATTTCTGTTGGTCACTGGAGATAGCAAATATAAAACACGTCATTTGACGCCATTTATGAGATACATAATAAGCCCCCTGTTCCACTGATCAGAGGGGTGATTATGTATCTCAGTTGTCAACTCAAAATGGAAAATTGTACATCAAATGACTACATTTGTGTTTGCTATCTCTATTGTATTTCTGTTGGTCACTGGAGATAGCAAACACAAAACACGTCATTTGACAGCGATTCGATGTAAACTCATCCAATTTGAGTTGGTAACTGAGTTACATAATCACCCCCCTGGTCGTTTCGAGCGTTGTACCTCGCTGATTGATATGTCAGATTTGCTAAATCTCATTCAAATAACGAGGAAATTAAGCAGCCGGTGCGCAAACACTGGCAGATGTACCTTAATTTTCATGAGGAGTACCTATCTGAGAGGTACCTACATAAACAAGAATATGAATACAGCGTAGGCCGTAGGCATAAAAAGATTAGTGAATGGAAGCGCGTCCTCAATTGATCGATTTTAATAGGATGGTCTGAATGGGACGAAGCATCTGCCGCGCCAGGTGTTCGACCATCTTGAGCTCCAGCCGATGAACAAAGGACTACTTCAGATATGAAAAACTGAATCCTAAAGCAACATACTTACCTATACCAAACCTATACATCCTACTAAAATAATGCGAAAGTTTATATATTTGTTTGTTACTCCTTCACGTAAAAAACTGTTGTACCAATTTTCGTAAAATTTGGCATATATATAGAGGGCATTTGGAATTAACACATGGAATAGTTTTATCCCGTAAAAATGTTTCTGTGGGATCATTAACCACGCGGGGAAAGCCGCGGGCAACAGCTAGTATTTCATATAATTTTTTGCGCTAAAATTATACAAAATGTTTATACCAGTCAGTCTGTTCATGAAATTTATCACTTTTTTATGATATCAAACAAGCAAACGGATTTCTTGATGGTAAGAAATTAACGCCACGTGTAGACACCGAAGGTGGTAATGGTGCGTTGCCAACCTGAGGTCGGGATGTTAGGCCTCGAGCAAAAGTAAGTTAATCGGCTACCTTATCCTTCGAATCCAAACACGTCACAAGAACTGGCATTATGGCGAATAGCTGTGGTGTTGGTACCAATCAGAGAGAGTCGCTACGAAATTCTACCACCTAGTCAGATTTAACGGTGTTAGTGACGGCTAGCCTATGCTCGGCCTTTACCAAGTGCCTGTCAGGAAGGCAGATGGTCTATTCTGCAAAGAAGCAAGGAACAGGGGTTGAAGTAGACCAGACAAATTAAATCTTCTATAGCTCTTGCATGGGAACAATAGTACTTAATTTAGAAAAATATCGTAAATTTCTTCTTGCAATTTACATCTATCTGCCCTTAAGAATCTACAACTGAAACAAATCTATGAGGTTATCAGTAAACAGAAGGGTAAATTAAAAGACCAAAAAAAAACATAATCTAGGAAAGTCGAAATGAAATATCTTTTTGGTTCGCTACTCGTTAGTGAAAGAAAAAGAAAGTATAGTCCGCTGAAGTTATAAAAACCTCGTGGTTAGCAACATATTAGAAATTTAAAAAAAAAAGAAGAAAGAAGTACTTGCTAGCTTCTACTTAGCCCACGTAAATAAAATTTACTATTAACAAAATGCAGCCTAGTTTGCCGTTCTGCTTCATTAAATGAATACAATTTTTATCCCTGTGTTTACAGACAAAAGTATCGTCATGCTCGTGTCCCGGAAGGGTTAGGCAGAGGTACAACCCACGACAAGTTGAAGACAGTAAATTCCACAATGTAATAGGTGGCAAACTCTAAAGGGCACTCATCAAGGGCAAAGTTAATTAAAATTAGGTAATAAAAAAGCACATTTAGTTTTGTTGAGCGACCCTTGAATCGAACCAGGGACGTCGTGAAGTCAAGTCTAGATCACAGAAACGACAATATATCCAACAACGTTTCCAGAGCGCTTACGATTTAAGAACCTTCATAATTAAAGAGTGTAGATTCCCATAACTTAAGGGTTGCCATTACAACTGTGAGAAAGATGAGGAAAGTAGCACCACCTAAAGCACCTGAAACACAAATTATAAAGACTTTGTGTGTCTATCTCGATAATTTTTAAATGAAAATGGATTTTTATACATTTGTCAAATTGCCGTCACTTATAACTTATTAGTTCCTGTATAAGTATATTATTATACTCTTAGCTTATTTGCAACTTTTATCCATTAAAGAACGTTCGTCATCGAAAGGAGGATACATAAACTTTGTATAAAACGAAAATGCAATTATGTTAATGTAAAATAACCTAACCAACAAAGCATAGTTCTTTGCCTCTATTACAAATACACATTTCTATAATCGATTTACTTCTATATAAACAAAATTTATTAACTTTTCCGTGTGAATTATACTGATTTATCAGCATTCCATCGTCATATTTAAACCACATAAGTCCAGGTAATAATTAGTAACATTCTTAGCGAAACAGTTTCGTCCAAGTATCTCTTACGGATGTCTGTTTTTACGTAGAGCTTAAATTAATTAGGCTCGACGTATAGTGTAGGTGCGTTCCCACGCTGCGCCCGCGCGGCCGGAAATCGTCCTCCCCGCGCCCGCCAAAGCCGAACCTCGTTCCGTCGCTCACGCACGCTCCCAACACCCGTCATTAGAGATGCAACCTCTTTAAGCTATCGATATCGATGCCAGTTGCAAGTTGCATCACAATTGATTAGTCGTGTTCTAGAATGAAAGTAATACGTATAGTTATAGAACTTGTATCCTTATCTCAGATATTATTTCGCTAGATTCTCGGGACAGTACTGATTACTCTAACCTCTCAAATTCCGATTGAAAACATTTAAGTATTTCTCACCTTCGTCAAATCAGTTAGGTTATTTGTATTCTAAAATTATTAAAACATATAGAGTGCCTATTCCTATGAATATTGTATTTTTTTGTATAAACCTTCTTCTGATTATATGTAACAAGAGTGAAAAATATAATTAGCAAAATAATTGGTTCATTCGTACGTGGGATGCGAAGACCAAAGATAGGCACACATAAAACTATCTTTTACATAAAAAAATGGATACATTTTAAACATAAATACAAAGCTTCAGAATCATAAGAGATTGGAAAGATTTTTTTAAGTAATCCTTCATCGTCATCCTTAAAAAATATCATAAAATGGATAAGATATTTACTTTAAAATCATATACCTACCTTACTTATAAGTGTAAATCCAATATAACATGTTTATAATGTATGTTATGCTCTAAATATAGATGTCTAATTATCAAGTGAGACTTCTACATACCGGTAGTTTTACTTAATAAAGCTTTGTTTCGATAATATCGATATCATCTCATAAAGATGTAGGATTGCAGCCCTACCCATCATACTTAGCAGCAAAATGAAACTGAAGGCACGTATGGCGAATTCGTTACCCATTTAAAAAACTATGATGCTTTAGTTTGTATATGGCTACATCCGCCCAAGCAGTTCCTGCTTATAACTTTGACAATGGCTTTGAGTGAGCGGGCCGGAAACATGAAATCCGTGCAATTATGTCAACGTCACTTCCGGACTTATTTCTATTTCCGAATGCATTATACTTATTAGGGAAAATATATTCTAAAGAAATGGGTTTTGTATAATTTGCATTGTTATCCTTAGTAGTTGCGTTCGTGATCACTTCTATTCATTTTTGTCGTTTTGTGCTTTTATAGTAGGAACCGGAACCAACACACAAGTTTCTGTATCCGATTCCATTGGGCATATCATTCTTTTATTCCCTTTGATGCTCAAACAGTTACTAAGATTTTTTTTTAATATTAAAACAAGCTAACAGATTAATCTTATCTTATTTCACCACCACTTATTTATATTTGCACACCACAAGTTGTTAGAATATGTAGGAACACTTAAATAATTTTGTAACTTTTTTGTAACACTCATATTCCGCAAATAAATATTTTTTCTTTTTTCTTTTTCTTTTTTTTCCTGCCATAATATCAGTGCTTGCCATTTCTGTATTCCAATTTGGAGGGCAGAGATTAGTCGGTAAAATTCCTGGAGCTTAAATAGAGGCGTAGTTTATAGAAGGTCTTAAGCTTTTGCCTATGTCGGTTCTATCACGCGGTTCTATGTTGGACTTGCCTTCATGTCATCTTAGGTTCGACCCCCGAGTGGTATAACTAATAGAAAATGTATCTTTTTAAATTTTCTAATAAAAACAACGTTACCCGGTATTGAAAATGTGACCAGTTGGCACTAGGTTTGCCACTTGTCTTGGTGTCTTTGGCTAGTCGTGGGAGCTCTGGGTCTTGCTCTTCGGGTGCGGGTATGAACACTGAAGATGCTTAAAAGTATTAACAGTTTTTCTCACATTATAACATCTACCTATGTATTTATCATAGGGGCTATCGCAAACGCCTAGCCCACCTAGTTTGATTTTCGACTAGGGCAGGCATTTATGTGATAGACATTTAGGTGTCTGCATTTCCGGGTCTGGGTGCTTATTGAATTTCCTGTAGTATCTGGTAAGTATTTCTACGTATTAGTATTTCCGATTAACACCCTTAATATAAAAAAATAATTTGCTTAGTTTGGGGTTAGAATCAATTTGTGTAACTTGTACACGAATATACTTATTTATTTGTACTCTTTAAGGAATGTATGATTGTACCATTACGAAATCACCATAGTTTTATAACTATCACTAAACTATCAGTCAAATCTGTGCTCACCATTGTTATATTCCTGTTTGGAATGTAGGGCGATAAACATACTCGCACCATCGCTGTGAAGTCCAGCCCCAGGTTGGCAACGCACCATTTTTGGTTTCTTGTGTACAGCCCTCACATATTTCTAATACAAAATGAAAGTACATGGAACTATATTTGGTGGATGTATGTGACCGAAGCCCTGCGAAGGACGGAATGTACCGGCAGGTGCTAACCAACACGACTTGCGATAGCATAATGTGGATATGACCAGAATTCCTCGCTCGTTCACACATATGATTTTGTAAATTCGTCGATGTTATCATTGCTAAATTATTTATACTAGTGGTCGCCCGTTGGTCGAAACTCGACCATAGTAAATTTTAATATCTTTTGATAAGAACGCCATCTTCATTTCCCAAGACCAACTACTTTGTTTCCAAACTTTTAGTGCGCCATCTGTGATCTTTTGTCGTTATCATCAATATATTTGTTTATATGTGTCAAATGCATGGTAGTGTGCGTAATGTTTTATTTATTGATTAAATGTACTTTATTAGCATTATTATTGAAAAATATTAGCGTTCTGCACTTCTCCTACACATAAATATATAGATTGTCTTGTTCCTTGATATGTAATATGAAAGAGATAGTAAAAAAGTTGTTGCGGGGCCTCTCATATGTAAATGTGGAGATAAACATAAAACAGATAGGGAGGAAACGGTACGTAATAACAATGTTTTCCCATTAAAATTTAATTTAATTTCTCAGAGTGTTTTAATTATAAAAGCTTGATTTTAGTTTCAGAATTATGTGAAAAGTACCACCTTTCCTCCACCATTCCTCCTCCTGTGGTGGTACCACACTATCAGAAGGCCCTTTTTCTTCATTTATACAGTCGACCGTCAGGCATTTTGCATGCCAACAATGATTGCATCGTGATTGATGTCACCCTCAGCAAGTCATTCAACTATTGTTATTCCATTATACTCCCCGATATAAATTTTAAAAACTGTTATGACGTAATGAAACTGTCTAAACTATTTTTGTCACTATAAATATCAAAGCGCACTGTGCATCATGCATTGTAAAAAAACTAACACTAATGATGCGATTTCTACCTGCTCGTCTACTCGTCTGCGCAGGGTGTTTTTAATGTTATCTATATGTTAACTCATGAAGCAAAAACTTTGGACCCCTTTTTACGAAAATTGGGCTGACGGGGAAGTACCTATAAAATTTGGCACACTTATAGTTTATGTGTAGGAGAAGTTGCATTTGACACACACAAACAAATATATTGATGATAACGATAAAAGGTCACAGATGGCGCAAAAACTATAATCAGTTTGGAAACAAAGTAGTTGGTCTTGAGAAACGAAGATGGCGTTCTTTTCAACAAGGTATTACAATTTATTATGGTCAAATTTAGACAAATGGGCGACCACTAGTTTATACAAATGTCGAACAAACAGACGACTTTCCTTTTATGGTAAGAGATAGACAACCAAAAAAAGTGTGTTCAAGCCATAGTGAGCAGAGTCACAACCAAGTCGTCCACGTGTTGAGTCGTCACAGCTACCAAGACCTGCAATTTGATAGGTGGTAAACCTATCGCCAACCAACCACTTTGTTAGTGTTGTAAACAAAGTCTTAAGCTGTGTCCGGGTAATTTTTTTATTAAATCATTGAAAGAAAATATCTTTTATAGTCCGACTCGTAAATCGAACCAGGTAATCGTATTCGCCTCTGTAATCCACAAATTGACGACAACCAACAAATTTAGATATTACAGATGTTACTGCTGTAAGTTGTAATTTTTTTAATAAAATATCTGCCAATGCTTTTTATTTGATTTATAAAATTCATAACGGAGTAGATTTCCCAGCGCGTTTAACACACACATCAATTGCACTAGCACTAGGTACTTAAATTGATTAAAAAAAACACTAAACATTCATCTTTCTTTCTACTTGAGTATATAAAACAATCGTTAATAAGTAGTATTCATATAACTTAAGCTAGAGGCCGTTACTTGTTTAAACTAGTATAAGGAAGTATAGGTAATAGTTGACAATAATTATTTTCGGAACACTATAATATTCAGGTATGGTATGAGTACGGAAGAAACCGCAAGAATCATATAGTCAAGGTATATCCATGGTATTATTTCGAGATGAGATTTCGTGGGCCACATGTCACTTCCTTTCACCATATGCGAGGTAGGGGCTGTAAGGTTTTCAATACTTTTGAATACGTATTGACGAAGGGGTGAATTGCGAAAAAAACACCCGCACTTTTCATTGTCTGTATTATCGTCTGTCTCTGGACCACAGTTTTAGTTTTTTTGTAGATTTGGAAGGTAAATGTGCAGATCAATGTCATGATGGCAAGAAGTAGCAGAATATAAATTATTGTTAGCCAAAAAAATATAACTGCGCGTTGCTAACTTGAATCCCACTCTTTTGTGTAAGTACGAGTACAGAGGTTTCCCTATATGTATAGGCAATACATAAACTTACCAAAAAAAAATTTTTACATGCGGATAAAAATTTCTAGCCATGTTAAAATAGTCGAAAATAAAAAACTTAGAAATTTTGCAGATTCTTTTAGTAATGGCTACAAAAAAGTGCGAAACAAAGAATATAACATATATTTTTATTTTTTACAAAAACAACAAATAAAAAGATAATTTTTTTTTCATGTTACATTTTTTTACGTTTTAGGAATAATGATATACTACCGAAAGCCAAGCAAGCCTTCGCGTTTGGAAATTGTCAAGTTTTTGTACCTAAGTATATATTATTTAGACATAGTCATGGAATACCGATAGAGATATATTAAGAAGATGTAACGATGTAGACCTAGATTTGGGCATTATTATAAACAAATACAGAAATGTAGGTACCTACCTAGGGAGACCTAGAATGACAGTCCACGATTAAATCACTCGGGTGAAATCCAAGGGTAGTGACTAGAGTCTGCAGATCACGTCCTATCGGATCCACCGGATTCAATAACCGCGGCAAACGCGAGCCTCCCTCCCAATCCAAACAACACAAACTCACAGGACATCACACTACACCGTCGCCGCCGGTCTCGACGACGAAGACCTTTCTTGCGCCCGACGCCTAACGCCGAGCGACGAGCCGCCTCTATTCCTCCATCAAGTCCACCCAGTAACCAGAACGCAGCACCAAGTCGGGGTACGGTCTCTCGGGAGACAGCCTTTGTTACTGGCATTGTAGGGGACAGTCCAATCCATCTAAATAATGATGTCTCGGGCTGATCACTCTGCTTGTCCCACAAAGCCTGATGAAGTTGTAAAAACCGCGGAGTTGGCAACTAATTAATCATTCTATAAAAGAGTCTGCAAAACCAGCGGGTTTGTATGAAGTAAAGTAAATTATCTTCACGCCCATATCCCCGTAGAGGTAAGCAGAGGCACAACCAGGGCACCCTCGTCTAGCCGAAGATACTAAGTCCCACAATGTGATAGGTGGCAAGCCTATCGCCAATCGGGCACATATCCTATCCCGAGCAATATTTTTTTTATTAGAAAATTGGAAAAACTCAATTTTCTTTTCGTAGCCCGACCCGGGATTCGAACCCGGGACCTCATGCAGTCAAGTCCAACAACTGAACCGCTAGACCACAGAGGCGGTTTGTATGAAGAAGTTACTTATTGTGGGGGAAGCTAGGTAGTGGGCTGCAAGGATCGTGATATTTGGTATTCGACATATATATATGCTTATTTATATTTTAAAATTATTGCGTAAGTTTTAGATGGGAAAAAGTTTTATCACATAAATAAACTGAAAATAAATGCATAGGAATAATTTGTAAAATGTAAACACGTACAAAACTT
>NJDC01058361.1:52677-68676 GCA_002245475.1 Calephelis virginiensis
ATCCTATTTTTTAGTCTGGTAAAAAGGCAAGACCACGCCGGATTTGCAAATCAAACTAGATAAGTAGAACTACGACTTTCTTATCTGTGAAGTCTGTATTTGTTTCCCTCCAAATACTAATATATTCTCATCGAATACTTAATTTTTCATTGGAAAAAAGGCCTGTTTTATTAATGTTAATAGTTATGGGTTTTAAACCACTTTATAACAATATTATCAACGAAAATGATTTATTTGTATCAAGATACTTCATAGAATGATTCGAGAAATTCGGTAAAAAAGTCTTTAACTATAAGAAAACTGCCGATAACATGAGAAGTACCCAAACTGCAAAGAGCATATTATATTGTTCTATTAATTTCGATACAATTAATACTAATGGCATTAGGTACTTTCTTGCTAGGTATACAATACAAGACATTGTCTTTATTTTTAAGAATCTATTATTTCCATTCCAACCTTATTCCATTTAAAAAAATATATTTCTCAGGACACGTAGAACAGGAATCAGTGCGAAATTATAAATTATGCTGATAACCTTTTTAAATACAGATTACGTGTCTATAAAAAAAATTAGAACCTATTTTTTTTATCTTAGTCTAATCAACACCTACGGCTTTGCACGTCCAGCTTTAAACCTTATCTTAAATATCGCCTTGCTTATCATTGTTACGATTCGCAACTGGATCCTTCAAATATTGAACCAATTTCGATATTAGTTACTCCTTCAAGCGAAGATAAAGCCAAGAACTTTGAAAATAATACGGCTTACAACCGTTCAAATTTGCTTCAAACCTTATTTCAGCGCTTTGCTTCAACGTGGTTACGATTTGCAAGCTGCACCGTAACTTTTCAAATATTAAACCAATTTAGATTCTTTCAAGCGAAAATAAAGACTAATTAAATAAAAAAAATATTAAAAGGCTAATCGTTTAAAATACGTTTAAAGATTATTTGTTAACGATTTATTTATTTTATTAATTGACTTCATCATCTGCTTCATTTATTAGGCAGAAGGAAATGTGGATGACCCACTAGTGTTTTTTCAGATCGAAAAATGTGTCCGACGGTGAAATTGTGTACGTGAAATTGCGACTTTATAGTGCGTTCGATAAAATCGATATTTAAATAGACAATATGTATATCGTCATGTAATGTTGCTTTAACCATTTTTTAATAAAAAATTAAAACAATCAAGTTAACATTTTGATTTTATTCAATCAAGAGAATTTAATTCATCTTTTTTTTTTCTTCTGGCTTTGCCGCTATTACAGATTCTGCCAACATCGCACCAATCATAAAAGTGGCACATAATAAAGTTGTCCAGTAACAAAATAAAAAAAAAACAATTCATTTTCTTACGGCTGAATATAAAATGTAATAATCGTATTTAAATCAACTACTGCATATTTTGATATGTTTGCTAACGAAGCACATGTAAAAACTTTCATCTACTTTCGCTTAAGAACAACATCAGACAAATGCCATTATTCTAAATATGCAGTAAACACATTTTTCCGCTAAAGAAAAGAATTTCCACTACACTGAAAATAGCAAGTGCGTTATATGTAATTTTATTACGCTTTTTTATGAATTTTGACTATTTTTACCAACTTGACTAATACCTTTCACTTAAAATTGTTATAACTAATAAAAAAAATTGAATATTAAGTCGGTGTCTAGAAATTTACATTAACATAGTACAAATTCTACACTTTTCAGAACAGCTTATATAAAAATGCACAAAGTGTAATACGAAATGGCAATTATAATAAACTTTATAGAGAGAGTACAAAGCAAAATAAAAACTTACTTGTCTGGCAACAATAACGTTGACTCAAAGGTCCGCCATACAAGTTACGAAGCCAGTTACGGAATACCGTTTAAAAAAAATAGAAACGAAAATTCTTCCATAGCAAATCCACACAAATTCCATACGGAAAGTTTCTGACGAATTAATGATGGATGTACTAGGTCCGTACATTTTATTTAGAGCGTTCGAAATTGCGTATGACCTACGACATTAACTTTTCATGACTTTGTTTTGACTAAGAATATTTGACTCAAATAGGATTAAAAAAAGAACAGGTGTTAGGTATACCTACAACATGGAAACTATCACACAGTTAAAAACACATTCAGTTACTTTGTTTTGTAGTTACTCTATAGTGAACCATAGAAACCCATAGATAAATTACTAATCTGTTCATTTTGGCAGGTTTTATAGCTATATGGGAATATAAAAAAACAAACATATGTAAGGAATATTATAAAAATGCGGAATGGTCATGATTTTTTATATCTAGATGCAAAACGTATGAACGCCCTGTATTTGTCTCCCACATAGATGAGAAACCAGCCTAAATAATACATTTATCATAAATGCTATTGAAACAGTGTACAAAAAAAATGCTTGGTGTGCAGAATGTACAGTTGGACATATTATACGTAGAACAATCGGACGCGTGAAGTAGTGATTAAGAGGTCGCCATCAAAAAATTTTGTTTCTATTACCACATTGCCACTGAAACACAAAAAAATACAGATTTACTATTAAGTTATATGTAAAGTAACATCCTAAACAATTTAATATCTCCGTGAATTACTGCGCCTTAAAAAAATTTGGCTACGTCATTGGTCGAGGGGTTGGCGAACACGTATAGCTCCACCTACCAACCGCAGTTCGAGTCAAGGGTAGGCAGCCACTTGTGTAATAAATATCGATTACAAGTGTCGCGATTTTTATCAACCTTTCAGGCTAGGCAGTAGGCACCATCACTCTCATTACTTCTTCATAAAAACACACCGGTTTCAGAAACTATTGAAACCAGCAACACCCTCGGATAGCTGGTAACACCGGAACGATCCACATTCACATTTTTATATCTGTTTGGTCTTCTAAATTTTCTACATGACAAAACCATCAACACTTCTTTTTTAACAGCCCTCCCACCCTCTCGCTCCTTTTCTCTTATCTCAATTAAAACGTGAAATTGACCGTTTTCATCCTACTTTCAAACTATTTTTTGCACATACTCTACTTTTTGCATTAGCGGCATAAGTTACATTGCTGCTAAAAGCACTACCGAATTATACAATTTCATTCACTTGTTGCAGCAAAAACTCGCACATTGCGTTCGGGCTATATCGAAAATCATTTATTGGCCAAAGGCTGAACTAGTGCAAAGCAAACAAAGTTCTTGACTACACTCAGCACAATAGAAATTCGTATTTTTTTTGTAGTAAGGATGTGAATCTCTTAAGAGAATACATACATACAGTACATACATAAATACATACTACTACACATTACATACTTAAATACTAGACATTTAATGGGCAGGATGTGAATACTATTGTATTATTCCCAACTTTCTAATCTTCAATCGGAAGCATGACATTAGAGAGAATCAGTTTGCAATCAGTATCACGAAGAAAGCTCTTCTGTCTCTTCACCTCACGTCTGTGGAATTATTGTGCCAAGTAGAGGTCATGCTCAATGGAGGTCATATAAAAAAAACGACCGTTTAAACTCCGGAAGTGCCGGCAAAGGAAACTTGAATATTAACGTGCATTTTTGAGATTTTGGAATTGTTAGGGAATAATTTTGCACGAATTTCTTTAATTATCAGTATAGAAGTACTATAATTTACGTGGTAGATTACAATATTCATTTATTGCGATATCGTATTCGCGCAAGCTCAATGCGCCGTTTTACGAATTTTCGATCAGGTCACGTTTTAGAAGTGTTTACCCATCCCAAAAAAAGTGCGCAACGCCGCTAAAGAAGTTTTCACTTCAAAAAGAAAAGGGAGAGAATACATCGAGACAGGAGACAAAATTAATCAACAAACAAATGAAAGATGTTAATGTGAGAGTTATTTCAATTGTTGTCCTTACTTTAAAACATTAGCAGGCATCATCTGTGATTCGGGTGCAGATTCAATAATAGATTGCCAAGTGTTTGTAGAGTTTGGTATCACATAACCAAACTCAAAGAACCACTCCTCTAGACAGCGTCCTTTGAACAGCACTTTCTGGAAACCATAAAATAGATTCTTACATAAATGTTTTAAATAGATGTTTAATCCCTGAAGTAAATGTGATAATCCAGGTTGTATGTGTAGAATAGCCGTTTTCCAAACTGAAGGGTAGGGTATCTTTAAGTCTTACACCCTGCTCACAGGACAGAGATTCATGTATAGCATCTGTGGTGTGTAAGCAAGCAAGTCAGCTTGTTTCCTGTCTTACCCCAAAATGTTTGTGCTAATTACGAAGAGCTCTATACATCCTCATGATTTGAGTGTTAGTCAAGAGTCAGATATCAACGTCTAGTTCTATAATTGGCACAGGTATGTTTTCAGCCTGTTTATAAGAGATACAAAAATAAAAACTACCTAAACACAGCCGGCCTTAGATTGGCAACACACCATTACCCCCTTAGGTGTCTCTAGGCGGCGTAAATTTCTTAACATCAGGAATTCTGTCTACTTGTTTGCCTTTCAATATCATAAAATAAATACTTTTACAGGTGGCATGCGACCCTATTTATGAGATTACTTTCCTCTTTTGCTACAGGGGTTGTGGCAAACATGATACCCAACTTGAACTTATAATAAAAATTTCTCCGTCCGGAATATAACAAAAAACTAATTTGTTGCCCTAAACCAATCATCTAGGTTTTCAATATTGATAATGGCTGGTAACAGTTTACATTGATAAATGTGATAATAATATGTAAGGTGATCTTCTTAAGTGAAGCCATAAGTAGCAGATTATAAGCATTTACATGAGTATTTCTAACCAACTTCAAAAAAGGAGGAAGTTCTTGATTAAACTGTATGTTTTCTTTGTATGTTTGTTATATGATTATCAGCCAATAAAGAAACGATTTTGATGGTTGTTTTTTAAAAAAAATAGGTTGTGATGACTGTGGTGGTCTCATTAATGTCATGATATTGATAAATTGAATGTGGGAACATTTCGGAATTAATACTAGTTTTTGAAAAAAAAAGTTGGCAAATCACGAGGAGGTAGCTAATGAAATAGGTGTACTTTTGCAGTTTTATTGCACTTTATTGATGCAATGCAAATTAATGAACATTCACTTTTTCTTAACATTTGCTTTCAGAAAATGTGAATAATTGCTCAATATTTAAATGGAAAAAACATTGTAAGAAACTTTTTGTTTTTTGTGTGTGTGGTTTATATTATGTGTGAATAATTATAAACAACAAACCTGTTCAAGTCGGAATCTATCCATAGATTCTACAGAGCTAAAATTCATTTCCCGTGAAACAACCCGACACTTGAGTATTCTCTTTGGAACCCGAGCTTCATGTTCAATATCTGGATTTGACATATCTTCATTATTCTGCCAAAGAATCTTACCTGAAAAACGTATTTGTAATCTGTAAATCTTATTAATATTATAAATGCGAAAGTTTGTATGTTTGTTTGTTAGTCCTTCACACAAAAACTAGAGAACCAATTTTCATGAAATTTGGTACACTTTGAGGGTAACTTGGAATAACACACAAGATAGTTTTTATCCCGATACAGTGCTCCAGTGGAATCGGGCAAAAGCTAGTATTTCATCAAATAAATATAAAATCAAATAATTTAAAAAAATACATACTTGTGTCTCCATCACGCAGATTCATCCAATTACTGCTTCTGATTTTAAGGAAATAAATCCACACATACCATAGTTATAAACAGATATAAGCATTCATGCAGTCAAAAATATTACACAAACTATGTTAGGAAATTACTTTCTCTACAAATTATGTAATCAATATCTATGCATATAATAAAACAGTTCTTAAACCTGTGGTCTAGCAGACAGTGGACTTGATTTCTTGAGGTACTGGGTTCAATTCCTAGGTTGGGCAACCAAGAAAAACAAAAAAGGATTGTATTTTCAATTATCTAATAAAAATAATGTTGTCCAAGATTGGATATGTGCCCGATTGTTGATAGACTTACCACCTATCACCTTGTGGGACTTAGCGTCTTCGGCTAATCATGGATGCCCTGATTGTGCATTTGCTCCTCTACAGGGATTGGAGGAGTGAAGATACTCTTTTAAATCTGTACATGAAATATTTCGTGAAAACAATCATTATGCATTTTATACAGGACACAAAACCCAAATTCCTATAAATTCCTTACTAAAATATAATAGTAAAAATTTGTGATTTTTCACGCAAAAACTATTAATGCAAATTTTGTGCAGTAGTAACTTATAGCTCCAATCAACATTTTAATACTTTTTACTTGGAGAAAATTTTACGTTGGAAACCCAAAAAAATTACTCAAGTTTTAATAATGATCAAAATGGGATTGTTTCTATTGGAGCCGCAACAAGAAATTAATTGTCAATAGGGGGAAAGTTTTTTTATTGAGGGATATTCTAGCATGAGCGAGCTTACTGGATATCCTAGCCTAGAGACTAATAGCTAATAGTGCACTTGTTTAAAATTATAGTTATTGTAAACTTTCAAACTCTTTCCATATAACAATCTCTAAAGAATTTTAATTTAAAAGGATACACTTGAAAGCCACTAAGTATAGTTTTCACACGGTCATGTTTAGTTTCCTCCGCTGGTAATACTTCAGTAGTCATTTTTTTATTGATTAATGGATTGTAATTTGAAAGCAATCAATAAATCGTAATGCCACGTAACTCGAAAATACTGAAACAAAATACATGTTTTGGAATCAATAAACAATATCAGTGCTATTAAGTATAGCTTAGTCGTGAGTTATATTGAACGCATAGTTTCGGAAAATAAATCGCTTTCTTCGTCTATCAGCTTTGTAAAGTGGAAGTAGGCTGAAAACGTAATGATTATAATATGCTTTGGCACACTGTAGCGATTGAAACACTAATGACATCCTACATTCTAAAACCAGTATATAATTAGTCTGAGCCTAAAACAAATGTTTACCTACTTATTATTTACAAATATGTATAATTTTCTAGAAATCTGAAATAAGTAATTGAACAAAATATATGTACAAAAGTAAAACTGTAACTGTGAAAATATAAACGGTTTCTCCAAAGGGTTTCTCTAATGTAATCAGACAAAAATATTGTAATCAGAACTCAGAAGTATCCACCTATTTATTAATATACTTTATGGTATCCACAGACCAATTAGAGTACTAGCCAGCATAGAACAATATTACTCACAGAGGAGAATTGTAACTACATATACAATAAATGCAACCACAGCCTTATACAGCTACGAGAGAGTGGCGCCCCGTAGGTATAGCAAACGAAAACTACTAGGAACGGGATTCTTTTTATATTTAATATTTAAATACTCGTATTTTCTAATTTCTTGATAAAAAAAAAACAAATGGTCACTAAAATTCAAAAAACACAATATCGTTTATTCAACTTACAAAAAACACTTATATACGCGAAGGGTACAATAACATTGTAATAAGTAGAAATTTTAGGGGCAATTATCAAATAAGGCAATTATGTCATGCAAAGAAAATAACAAGTTAAACAGAAAATGTTTTTTAACAATTTAATTCTTAATTTTTCTAACATTTCATCATTAGTTTTTTTGTGTCTGATCCAAATGCAAGAAAACAGTAGAAACAGGTTAAGAAATCTGTTATAAATCACATTCATGTCTTAATTTGGCATTTTTGTATGATCGTTTACGGACATTTTAACAAAATTCACCGATTTCACCATTTTCTAAAAATCACTAGCAAGATAACCTAAAAAGTTTTCTGGCGTAACAATAAATACGCCGAACGGCCTTTTGTAAAAATATATACACTTGAGACCAGTAAAAACACCGTTATCTTTAAATTGGAATGATGCGGCGAAATCACAACTCACTTAACACAAAATATCGTCACGAATCAATTAATGTATTTATAATAATGGCGGCTTCGGACTTCAAACAAACTTGCAAGTCTGTGTGACCGGTTAAGTCAAATAAATAATATGAAAAATCAGCAATTACCTAAGTAACTGAATAATGAGCTTTTTATTAAAATGTAACGAATATATTATAAATAACAATATTTTAATAACAATTGTATATATATAATTTTTTTGGTAGTGCAGCCTATAGCAGCACACACACATGCAAACATTTTGTATGTGTTAAGTACGAAAATACGTCTATACGTGAAACAAAATCCTGTCAAAGAGTATGTTAATACTACGGAATAAGAGTCGGGACTTTCTATTCCTAGTTCGGGACTATATTTGGAAATTACAGCACATTTTATAGAAGAGAAAATATTATTTTTATGTGCATTATTTCCAAGTATTCATTTGTATCACTAACAATTATTGTACTGAAATACCTAACTACACATTAGGATGGGTAGTTTAGTTGGTTGTTGCCAGCAGTATATTATTATTGAACTATCCAGTCATGGACATTGCTGGTATTAACTCGAATTTGGCTGTGACTACAGTTTAGACACTCACTTACTTTTAAAATTAATTTATGATAACACATGGGCCAAAAATGACTTGCAACAATATTGGTTCCAATTCTTGTATAACATTCAAGTTAGGGTGGGGGACATATACAAGTAGTAGTATATATAAGTAGTATTGTAAATTATAACATAATATGCAACTATATGTATATTTGGACTATGAGTAGGGATATTGATTTATTGAAAAACAGAAGATTTATTTATTAGAGTGCAACCTGCTTTGCCGTCGTCTCTGTCATCCCTAAGACAGGCATAACCTGAAATTCAAAATTTAGAACCAGGCCTTAGGCCATGTCTCAGAGATGTCTGTTATCTATTTGTTGTGGTTGACTAGACAATGCGCAACCATTGGCTTGTAATTGGCTTGGAAGTGCTAGTAATTCAAGCTTGAGATATTTTGTCAAATGACTTTCCCAGAACTGGTCGAGGGTGGCTGGATTTATAAACAGTTTTAACATATGATGAGGTCGATGTGTGGGGTGGGGTAGAGGGAAGAACTGAAGGTAATAGGTTTTAATGAGGGATAGTGGATTGTGAAGAGCAAAATGCTTTTACATGGTCGGAATAAGGGGCCCTGACTCTAGGGAAACGTGCTGAAGCATCGCAGTAACTGTCGTGTTTCTGAGACATAACCATTTTGAAACATCTTTGTCTGTTATGTTCAGGACAACTAGGACAAGTAGCCATAACTACCTGAGCATAGCAAACATGATAAGTTATTTTCACCAATGGATCAACTATCTTTTCTATGTGGTTGTGCGCACTTGTAACATCTGGCTTTGGATCGGCATTGCTTCGCGACATGACCAAACCTGCAGCAGTTTCTGCACTGTATCACAGGTAGATCGCACAAATTTGCTGTTAGTGAGGTATAGTAGTAAAACAGTCTGTTGGGTAGAGATTGGCCTAAAAAGGTTGGGACCGCTGTAGTAGTTGGTAACAAAACAGTTTTACCTTCTTTGTGGAGCCTCTTATTCAAACGCCTAACCTTAATGGCACGAACACATTCATTTGGGCATCTAATGTTTGTAACGAATTCGTCGACGGTCCAATATGTTGGGACTTCTTAGACAACTTCCATCCTAGTTATATGGAATCGTGGGATGAATGCATTGTAGTTGCTTGAAAGTAAGTTGAATTCCTTAAACCTATTACATGCATCGGCTGATTGAAATTCTGTAGACACCTTATTGAGAGCAATAAATTTGATTCCTCCTTTCATGACATTACATTGTTTTTATGCAGAAATTGGTCAAATTTAACACGTTGACGCGAACAGCGTATACACATGTCAAATTATGGTAGACGTGATGAAGCACCGCGTATTATTACGGTCAGCTAATAAGTGTCGTATGGAGCACAACGTAGTAGACCAGTGCCTGATTCTACTACACTCTATTAGTTCATTTGCCTTGCGACAACGCATCAAATTCTCAAAATTATAGTGCTACATCGCGTCAAAAATTTTGCACGTCTTTGAAGGCAGTGATTGCCTCCTTTTAGACGCAGAACGCTACTATCCGTTATCTAGAGCAAGTAGCGCTATACTGTCAGTCAACTTGTATGAATCCCAGGGCGCTTCAAACGCGTGTTGTTGTCGGTATCGGGTGGGTTCTGGATAGTTATGCGAAATCATAAGTATTTTAATATATTAAGTAGTTTTTACAATGTTGGTAAACTAAAATTACTTATTTTAGTAAAATAAAATTGAGTTGTATTGACATTTATTTGTACTTTTTGGCACGATGCGCCGCTATATATATACGTTGACTTTCTATCTCTGAGCATCGATCAAGTTTATATGAAAAAGAAAGTGTGCGACACTGCCTCCAGTTCAGAAAATACCTTGTTTACGTGAACGTGTTAAGTACATTTATAGTCTCTTATGAGTCTTCATTTAAGGTGCATATGAAACTCTGTAAGTACTATTGTTCCGTGATTTGATGTATATATAAAGCAAAGAATATACAAGTATCTACTGATATTTTCTTGAGATGGTGTTCCAGTAGACATCTCATTCCAAGTAGAAAGGGAAGGATATGCTTTTGCTAAACGACGTGAGTTAGTAGTGATGAACATTCTTTTAAAGTGATTATGACACATAAACACACGATTAAGTCGTTTTGATGTAAAGCACTTTAAATCATAACGATTTGCACACTTTAATTACTTATTGAGCCTATTTTCGTTACAAAGAAATCAATCAAATTAGTCATTTTAGGTGGCCAATAGTTCAATTTTGTTCAATTAAAAGCCAAAGTAAAATATTTATGAAGAAATCAGTATATTTCTTTGTTGCCGCCAAATCTGACTTAGTGTATCAAGGTCACCACTTTACTCAAGACATGACTTTGTACAACGACTTATAACTATTTTAAAAAGAATTTATTAATACAAATGACGTAGCAGCATAGCCTAAAGATCTTTGCCGACCCATGAAAGGGGCAAATTAACTTAAAAAAAAGTGTTACGGAAGATGTTGCAGCATGGTCTAAAGTTCAAAGTCGGCGCCAGGAAGGGGGAAATTAACCTGAAAAAAATTTACCATGGTGTCACTGAGGGTCATCGTACAAAATGGCGCTACGACCAATGGCGCTACATGTAGATTTTCTGGAGTGATTGAATTGCCAACTGTCAAGATGGTCAATTTGAGCTATTTCTATGATTTGTAGTCACTGGCCATTTTCCAGTTGACCATTGACAGCTAAAAGGTAAAGATAAAGGAAAAAAGGTTTTTTGGTGCCATTGTGAATGAAGATGGTAGTATTTTTTTCTTAATTAGTGAATTTCGTGTTTAAATTTAGTGAATTTAGTCAATTTTGGTGGCATTTTGTACAATTTGGTTCAGTGAAAGTGCACAAATGAAATAATCATGAGGAAATTAGTGTAATATGTATTACCTCGCTGCTGCCAAATATCAGTATATGAGATTGAATAATGAAGCCACTGCTATACTCAAGACCCGTTAGAGTTTGTATATAGTGACTTATGACTGTAAAAAAGACTTAATTAATACGGAAGACATGGCAGCATGGCCTAAAAGTAGTCTTAGCTGGCCACAAACGAGGCAAATCAATAACTAATAGAGAAAAAAAAGTGCCACACATATGTCAGTGAGGGTCATCGTTCCAAATGACGCTACGACCAACGATTCGTTATACGTAGATTTTTAAGCGTGGAAGTATCAGAACTGCTTAATCAATGGCGACAAATTTACTTACCTATCAGTTGCAATTGTCAAGTCTAAACCACAGAAAAATTTATCCGTTAAACGGTTCGCAGCCATTATATGCCTATATCTTACGCTGCGTCTTCACAATAGGCCATGATGGCTCATGACAGACGTTCACGATTGTGTAGAGGGCGTAATCGCCTGTGAGCGGCCATGATGAATTGTAATCAAGCGTGATCGCCGCTGTGTCAGTTTTTCGGACAATCATCAAAGGAAATTCGAGCCATGATCGACAGCGCGTCCACACGTCGATATTTGTCAGTAGCTTAATATTGGGGATCTTGCATTTAAATTTTTTAATATTCTGGATTTCTTATTCGGATATTGAGAATATCGCTTACAACAAGTATTATATTTATCACGATGTCTTTATTTTTAAAAAGGTTGAGTAGACGCTTACAACAAAAACTAGTGAGTAGTGTAGTTTTTTCGGTAAACTCAGTATTATTTACCTGATCTAAATTGTTAGTAGGTTCAAATTTATTTAGCCATTTTTTTTTACAGATGAATCCAACAACAGTTTGCTCGGCTCGAAACTCTTCAACACTAGCCTTGTAGATCCGTGAGAACAGATTTGCGGTCAGACTAATTAATTCTCCCGGGCCAATTATGATACAAAAATGGTTTAGGACTTTTCCTTGATTTTTCAAATAATAAAATTTTTGACGGTTAAAAACTGATGTAAGCTAGTCGAGCCGAAACATACTGGAATATAACAGGATTAAGAGGCCATGTAAGTTAGATTTAAGGGTTTCGGCTTTATGTGCGTTATGATTATGAATAAAATATTATCATAAAAAATTCAAACATATAAATGTATTCATACATAAAACTCTGAATGAAATGAATAAAATATAGTTGTTAACGACTTGTACTTATGAAAATTTATAGTCTGAATTTACCATTCCATCTTTAGTACCTATTGCAAATATCGTTAGATCGTTAGACAGGCAGAATACATTAGACATTGATAGATGATTTATATTGAAAATGAGTAGCAATTACAACTTGATATTGTAGTTTATAATTTGTAACAATATTTCACAAAATTTTAAGTTACAACACAATAAGGAAAGAATGGAAAAAAGGTCAAAAGGCACTAAAAAACATTAGACATTCAATACGCAATTTTGCTAGCTATTTCAAAAACTTAAATCGTGTCATAACTTTTTTCAAATCTAGTGTCATAAGTAAACTTAAAGTTCGTCGATAGCTACTAATGCGACCAACAGCCGTCTTTTTAATATGTAACTGTTGCACCCAGATTGTGGATGTGTGCTTAGAGTTAAAGTAACGATTACTTCTTTCAAGGTCTTTCAAGCGCAATCATAGGCAGCACTCAGTAAATGATATCAGTACGTTACTTGAAATATTATTATCATCGTCTTCAAATTATGAAGTCTCATAAAACCGAACTGATGACGGTAAATCAAGTTAGCATTGATCTGACTTCTTTTAAATAAGCGTTTTTTTGTTATAGACTTAGGCTGGATTTCACAATCGAATTTTAACGAGATCAACGTAAAAACATGTTGAGATTGTTGTCAAGGGCGTCAATCATGTCAATTTTAGCTTATAAAAATGTCGTTGCTGAAAACATTTGTAAATATTTTATTATTAAACTATTTTAAATAGTAAGAATATACGTAGAAAATGATAATTTTGTCAATGCTAATTTTAATTGCAGTACCTTATCAACGGAATCATAACCGATAGTTGAACTCGTTAACACAGAACTTAGTTTTACAAAACTTGATTTTCAATTCAATATGTTCGGTAAAATCAGCCTTTAGTGGGCAACAAAACAGTGCTATCTTCTGATTACTACAGTTGCTACAAAATTGTAATCTTATTTTGTACACCATGATATTGTTCGGTCGGTTCATAAATATCAACTGAATTGCATTTTTTTTAATTATCTGCAGTAGTGGGGCCCTTTGGCACAAGTATTTTTAATTAAAACAGAAATACCTACTATATTTAAAAAAAAAAAATTGAGAAATTCAATAGGTATTTTTTTATATTCAGGCTACTTTATAGCGTTCAAGCGCAGCAAATAAGTGACGCAAAAGCTCCAACGTTACCTTACTGGACCCTCGTACGGCTGCCAATGGACAAATAAGTAATGATTGATTGTGTGGACGGCGATCATCGCACAATCTTTGACGGGCCATCATGGCCCATTGTGAAGAGGCGGCGTTACGCTGCGTCATCACAATGGGCCATGATGGCTCATCACAGACGTTCACGATCGTGTAGAGGGCGTAATCGTCTGTGATCGGCCATGATGGATCGTAATCCAGCGTAACATTAGTGTAATGTTGGGGCACTTGCATTAAAACTTTTGAATATACTAGATTTCTTATATAGATATTTATAACTTCGTATATATCGAATCTTACAATTATCAATATGTCTATATTTTAAAAGGGTTTTGTAGATGCTTATAACAAAAACTACTTAGTAGTGTAGTTTTTTTTCAGTCAAGTTAGTAATATTTACCTGATCTAAATTGTTAGTATATTAAAATGTATCTAGTGTGTTTTTGCTCGGCTCAAGGCCATGTAGTTTTGTGATTTCAGATTCGAGGCCAGACCAATTAATTCACCCGGGTTAATTATGATACAAAAAAAGTTTCGGATTTTTTCCTTAATTTTAGTAGATATGCTTTTTCAAATAAAAAATGGTTTTAAAATCCGTTGAAAATGACGAAAAATCGTGTAATGCGTAAAAATATGTAATATGTGCAGGAGTAGAATTTGCAGCCTCATCATTTTTATTAATCGGTTAAGTTAAAAACGAATGTAAGCTAATCGAACCGGAACATATTGGAATATAATATTATCGATAGGCTATGTATGGTAGAGTTTCGGCTTCACGTATGTTATGATGATTATGATCTAAACATCATTATAAAACATTCAAGCATGGCAATGTATCCATAAAATTCCTTGAATAAAATATAGTTGTTAAAGAATTGTAATAAAAATTGTCAGTCCGAGTTTAATATTTCATCTTTAGTGTTGCAATCAGTGTTAGACCGTTAGAAAGGCAGCTTACATTAGACCTTCATAGACGATACATGCAAAAATAAATATAGATATTGCTTTTACCAATTACAGTGATATTGAAATTTGTAATTTATAATTTGCTATTTCACGAAACTTTAAGTTACAAGACATAGTTAATGTTAATTTGAATTGAAGTAACTTATCATCGGAATCAGACGGTTCAAAATTTACAGACAGCCTCAAACCATTAGGTCATACTGCTATGTCTTCCACATATTTTTTTCCTTGTTATTTATTTCAATGCACTTCTTCAGTTTCTTAAAAGTGGGTAAGGAATGGCGTGTAAGGATTTTGAATAATTCGGTAGTCTCTTTACTTGATCTCATTTAGTGAGATTTGGCGGCGACGAGGAAATTGTATGAAATTATAATGTACCGAGAGTTTCCTGTGCACTATCATAGAAATAGGAATACATAAAGAAGTGCAACAATGTTCTATATCAAATTTAGTTGTATAAATACCGTCGGAATCACTATATAACTTAACAACATCTCTTTGTCTCTTTTAACAAATGTTGATATTATGTACGCCGAAAGAGATAACATTTTTTTCTAAGCTCATTTTAGCGTCGATTTAAAGTGACGTCATGACAGTTCTCATGTTTGCCAAGAATCCATATTTAGTGTTCAATTTTATAGTGATGTACCTACTATTACAATTGTCGATATTTCATGTTACGTTCCCAGAAAAGAATATTTGGACAAGATAAGAATATATACCATTGCGACTGAAAATATCAATGACAGTCTAGCTTAATAAGAATACTTTCATGTGCTCACTTAAAAGTAAAGAAATTGGTTGTACAATCGCATAATTTTTTTTGAAGTGAAACTTCTTTAGAATCGTTGTGATTTTAAAACGGGTGCAACGGAAAAACGACAGGTAAGAGAAACAAATGTATATTCATCTCATTCTTTTGCACGTAAGAGATACAAATATATGAATAAATATTCTTTTGTCATTCATTCTTTTGTCGATTTACTGAAGTTTCATTTCTATCGTGTGTGAATCGCACACACACCTTTTTTTATAATGATAATGAAGATTCATTAATCAATATAAATAGTTAACTTATATAAACACTACTATAATAACATATATAGAATAGGAAAAAAACATGTTCGCGAAAAGTAAATAACTATTCTTTCTTTCGTTAAATTACATTTGCCTATTTAGGTATAAGCCAATTGAGTAGCACAAAGTAGGTAAGGT
>NJDC01058364.1:6790-36644 GCA_002245475.1 Calephelis virginiensis
ATATTGTGTTTACCTCGGCCGAGCTTCCCCAGAGAAGAATGCCATAAGACATGATTATATTACGATATACGTAGACGTACTATTTTAGATATCGTATATCGTCGATTGCGCATGGCGACGCGACGCCACACCGTACACACTACTGCATCATCATCAGCCAATATTGTTAGTTTTCTATTTTCATGTGAAAATCACATTGCAGTTCACAGAATACTTCTACGTTCGTTTCGTAAAAAAGTAACTGTAACATACGGACGGACAGACGGACTGACATGACGAATCTATATGGGTTCTGTTTTTGGCCTTTCGCTGTGGAACCCGAAAAAGGAGTTACATTATTAACATTTAAGAGCGGTGAACTGCAAACCCGCATCAATGTCAATGTGTAAGTCCTCGCAAACTAAGTATTTTCCTCAATTTTCCTAGGATTCCATTATTAGATCCAGACTTGGTGGCAATATTGTGCCCATTTTCAGTCCCTTGAAAGAATGCTCTTACAAGTTAAAAAAATCGGATCAGAAATGAAGGATAAATTCCTTATTATTAATTATTAATATTCCGATTAACTGACATAAAAAAAGAAAGTCTAATATAACCTCCTTCTTTTTTCCAAATTTTTAAAATGGTTGTGATTCTTGATGGCGATTATTATGTGATGAAAACAGATTAGCTTTTACTGGATTGAATCCACCAATATTTTTGAATCGTTTCCATTCAATTAAATCTAGGTATTTATTATATTTTATAATTATAAATATATTTAGTAAATGGTCATTAATCAATTATATCAATGATAATACTAAAACAATATTAGCTGTTTGTGTCAAACCCCGCAGCAGAGCTACCCTGGTAAATATCGGTCAAATATAGGTACTACACATAAAATACGTCCAATGCGTAATAGCATACCTATGTCGCCTATGACCATAGGTACTCGTGCTAAATTATGAAATAGTTCGAAATGAAAGTGACTCTGCTAAGGATACTCTCCAACTATTAGTTGGGAAATACAAAAGCTGTTTATTATTCATGAAACCACTGCACGAATGCTTATTGCGTTTTACGTGTAGAAAAATATTGTTACTAAAAGGTACTTTTGGATGTTTTATTTTTTATAAAAGTAAGTAAAACATGAAACAATGACTAATATAAAGAAAGACATTTAAGTGATGGACATTTTGTTTGAGAAGTTCTTTATATACATTCAAATAAATTTGATAAATAACAAAAACTTTAATTAGGATAGTTCGCTCTACTCCACGAAGTAATTTCATCTAAAATCAACAGGTTTTATAGATTTCTGTTATGAGTTATGGGTGGACCACTTTCAATGTTTCAATGCAAACTGTTTTATAATGTAGCACAAGTACAGTCGTAAGCCGCATACGAACGTTATACACGTTGGATATTTTAAGGTATAACTGGTCAATACTTATCAGTGTGGCTCTGCTGAAGAGCATATCACTAAGTCCCACAATGTGATAGGTGGCAAGCCTTATCCACCAACCGGTCACATCTCCTATCCCGCCCAAAATTATGTACTTAATTAGGTAGACCTTATACTGTAATGAAATGCTTAGGTACCTACCATAACTCACAAGAGCATTTTTTTCTGTCCATTACTATTGCACTTGCTCGCATAAGACGACTTCTATAACTTACAAGTAAATTTTGTTGTAAACCCTTAAAAGTCTTATATCAGTGGTTCTCAAAGTTGTATGGGCTACGACGCATAAAAAAAGTTCCCAAACTCGGGACCCACCTCTAGGACATTTAACTGTAACCAATATGAATAAAAGACTAAGGTTGAATATTTTTTTTATAAATTTAATAATGTATTTATTTAATTAAGTCTTACTAACTACATCAAAATTAGAAGTGCGGGTGTGTTATCGGTAGGGTGTTGTGTTATACTACAGACAGGGCCCAATCAATATTCTTTTGCGACCCACCAGTGGGTCGCGAGTCGCGACCCATAGTTTGGGAAACCCTGTCTTATATAGTGTAATGAGTTTTGGAGTATACACTAAGATATACAAATATATACTAGAGCGCATTTAGATGAGGGTCTTTCATTGCTGTAAGAGTTGATTAATTCTAGGTGCTGATACGGTAGGTAGTCTTTTTCAGTTCGAAAATGTTGTTTACTTAATTAAAAAAACAGTCACGTTACTACACGGTGCCTTTTATTGTTTCTTTTTAGTTTCTGCACTGCTACAATATCTGCTTCTCACCGCCCTTATCCACCCAGTCGTGGTCCGGAAGTACTTCAAGCAGTGGAGAGTGAGCACTGTTTTAATCAATGTGTATAAGACAGCTAAGTGCAAAAGTAAGCAAAAAAGTATCTAGTTCCAAATAACCATACGTTTATTTCTAATTCTGACACCACGTTTGAGATTTTGGAAGACAATAATCGCCTATATTGATGATAAAGCTATAATATGAAATGATAAAGATTTAATAATAAAAATGATAAAGCTACCTTGCAAACCTGGTGCCAGGGTTTCTCAACTAACGTACCCTCGTCATGTTTTGGTACATGACGATAACAAATGAAAAGTGATAGCGATTCAAACGACTGTCTCCAAAAACTCAATCAGACACAGTCTTTTTATGGAATAAAAACAGTGAACACGCACGTGGCTCCCTTGACTGTAAAAGGCAACCATGAGCGTCGGCAGGATTATTTTCAGGGGGGTGCATCTCTATCTATACATACTGTTAACTAATATAAAACATCGAAATAAACATGTATAGGAACATACATATTTACATAAGAACACAAAAATTCATAGTCTCGAAAACCATTACTCTCCCGCAAGTTCAGTCATGTATTTTTTCTATCTACTTTCTTTCCGGACAGGGATGTGCAGTTGAACCCCCTTGCACCCTGCTGCCGGCGCCCGTGAAAACAACCGTGTCCTATTCAGATACCGTAGACACAATAGGTGTGTCGTTATCTTCAAGAGTCTAAAACGAAACATAATGACAAATTTTGTCATTATTATAACATAACAGTTACCTAAATACCTACCAGTAATACCTTGTCGGTGATACCTACTTAACAAAAGCTCACCTATTACGAGCTGCCTGTCAGGTAGGCAGTTGGCCTGCACTATACTGAGGAGTTCTGTACTTACGCTTTTGCATATAATATTGAATCCCAGTTAGATTTTTCAAAATATCTCTACAAGAAGTGTTTTGAAACTTGCGTAGAAACAGTAGTTTACGTTTCTCGCATGTGTATATCATCGAGATCGTTTGGGCGCTAACTACGGTTGAACAAAAAACATACGTCAAAAAATGTAATGTAAATGTAATGTACGTCCAGCTTTCCTTGAATTTGATTTAAGGTAGGTAGCTTCTGCTTGACCGATTTTAGTGAAGCGTACATTAAATTATAAGTTCTACCTTTTATATAGTGATAGCCCGTGATTTAATGTAAAGAATCGTTCAACATTAAATTGTTCTAAAAAAATGACGTGCGCAGTTCAATAAGATTGTCAAGGATGTTTCGGCGTTACTTCATTTCGTGTTTTCAGAGGGATTGAAAAGAAACAGCGACACCAAGATATACATCGGTTGGATTAAGAGGCTGCTGATTCATTGAAGCTACGGGAGAATGCAACACAAACTATTGTACAGTACTACGGCTCTGCTACAGGACTACAGCTAATATGAATGTTCTCTTGTATCTAGTTATAATCAAACTAATGACTAAAGTATCAATTAGGTATTTTAATTGAGAAAAAAAATTGTTCTAAACATATTAAATAAAAACACGAACTTTAGCAGGCGCACTCAGAAACCACAATCAACATTATTTATCTATAATTAATTGACAATTTTGTGTAGAAAGTTGTCGAATTAATAACAGATAAAAGTAAATTATTGATGTCTCTGATTGCGGTCATTAGAGTTTTATTAATGGTACCATAGAAATATACCATAGGAATACCAGGCCATTACCTGGAACCATAGGAGGAAGGTACCATAGGAATATACTTAGAGTTCAATGGTAGGTACGTAGTTGTTTACTGACACGGACTGTCATGAAATGGGTATGACATTATAAATATAAAATAACATATATTAGAACACATCATACATGAATGAAATAAATGAAACAGTCAAATATGCTTGTACGAGTAGAAATACTTTTATGCTCAGACTTGTGCATGTGATCTATATGTTAGATACATCTATTTGGACCGAGAAAAAAATTAAAAATCATTCATATTTATCTATGTAATTACAAGTAAGTAAACGTTATACGTAGAAGCAATGAAAAAATACATAAAAAAATTAAAGATAAATTCACAAAAAATTAAAAAAAAACTTATGATAATATTATGTCGAAATAGTATACATGTTAAAATTAAAATTACTTATCTTGTTAATGTAGCTAAGTCAGTTCTGCATACAAGGACGGCTTATGAATTTAGAAAATAGGAAATTTGAAAGCTGAAAGATTAAAAAAAAATTATTTGATATTTAAAAATAAAATATATGAGGTGAAATACCTTAAAATTGTAACAATGATTGTGTAGGTAGATTAATGTAGGTAAGGTGACTTCTAGAAGCAAATCAGCAGCACCGTGCTAGAGCGGCGGATTGACATATTACACAAATAGCGTAGCGTCGTTGCGCTGTGAGTGACAAACCTACGCTGCTCTAGGGTGGTACTATTGATGTATACTATTGATGCTTATAAAGACCACCTTTAGAACAAACGCTGAGAAGTGATAAAAACGGTGCTTGCTATTTTGAAAATGTAACCATCCAGACTGGACCAGGAAATTTGTTTAAAGAAAAACTTGTTTTTAGGCTAGTATTAAACTAGCGTATGAAGTGCCTGCAGCGCGGGCGCTCGAGTTGGCTACTGTGTGAAAGTGACAAATTAAAACACGAAGCAAAACATGTATAGTCTAACGCGACCACAACGCGACAGACGCGGCGTCAGCGACACTGCGCACGAGTGACGTTAGATATTTCATTGATTTTTCATACATGATAAATTTGTCAATTGTCACAGTCACCAGTCCGGTGCGCCAGTAGACGATAGGTATGTATCACTTGTTACTCTCGCTGTCGGATATTTTGGAATATATGCTATTATAGCTTATGGATGTATTTAAAAAGTAGCAACTAAAAATGATTTAAAATAATATGAACAATTACTAGTTCATGTACCTATGTAGATGTGCAGAATTTCTAAAAACAATTGCAAGCATTCTTTATTAACCGAAGGTTATAAGTAATATGTTTACAGTAGAATATATTATGTTGTGAGCATTAAGTGAATTTTATTTTACCTAAGTACCTATGTATTATTAACTAGGAAATGAATAAGATTTTTTTTACAAAAAGACAGGCAACTACCTACCTAGTAGATGGCGGGGAAAAACTTACATTGTTTAACTTTTAACCCTGTCAATCCAAAACGAGATTATCCACTGAAAACTAAGATAATAGGAACGTTTTCGCTGCAGTCTCAACATCTCAGCAGTTTCACGAGTTCTATCGGTCATGCAGATCTACGAGGCAACATCCAGCTCCCGAGTTCCTTTATGAAATTTAAACCAAATGCTTTCCTACCAAGAATCTTACGATCGTAAGAGACGAGCGTCGAAAGTGACTATGACTGGTTCGCAACGACTCGTTCAACTTGGTACCAGCAATATTTATTTCTGATGCCGTGGCGTGTGTTTTCGCATCTTCTGTGCTCCAGCCTGAAGGGCAGGCCAGCCGATAACAATTACTCACGCTAGTGGCTTAATACTTCAGCCCTGTTTAGAGTACTTTAAACTATTACTCCAACCCCCTTCCTTTATTGACTATTTCTTAACACGGTAAAAAATCAAAATATAATCTGTGTGTCAGTCTGACGATTTCCTACCAAAAAACTTTTTAGTAGAACAGTCGCAATAGAATAGGAGCGAATCTGGAAAGCTTAAAGTAGATGGCGCTAATAAGGTTGTAGGTCGTTATTACCTGTCATTTCTTTAATTTACGTGTTTAGGGGAGCGGAGGTGGTTACCGTAAACCTAACTAAGAACTAATGTTACTCATTTCACTTCATTTTAAGCGTACCCTTTAACAAAACTAGTGAACTACTAAATGATCAAACTAAAAATAAAACCCGATACATGTAAGTGCAAACTTAGTAAGTTAAAAATAAAGTATAAAGTAGCTACGGTGTCACCTTACACTTGCGGGTGATACCGTACGGTATTGATACACTCTGGAATATACATTTAGGTGCAACAAAATTCGCATATGTAACCCTCGGGTACACCTTTGTTGCTGCACAATGCGTGAACCCATCGGCCGCACACTATGCAACGATACCAGAGCTCTTTGTCTTTGCCGAATTCTACACAAATCAGACAAAGCTCGTTTGTGACACCCGTTTCTCCTTCTGCATAATATATATTATTAAGTACTGTCATCACTATCGCTAAACTTCAGAGATTCATCGTTAGAGCTGTTTAATTTTTTTTTCTTGGTTGACAGCTTTCCTTGCTCTTTCTTTTTCTCTACCATTATAGATTTCTTCCTCTTTAAATTTGATTCGTGTTCAAACGAATTTGAAAAAAGGAGGTTTCTCAATTCGACCATATATTTTTTTTATGTGTGTTCGTGGATAACTTCTTCGTTTATGAACCGATTTTGATATTTTTTTTTTGTTGGAAAAGAGATACTTCCAGGAAGGTACCAGGAAGGTTCATTGTCATAATGAAACCAGGATGTGATGATGGCATCCTGGAGAAATCGAGGGGAAATTTCAAACATTGTAGGGGCGAGTAATGCGTTTGTTTAATTTATGATTAAGAATTTTAAAGCCCTATAATTTCAAAAAGGTTCGGAGTCGATCTGATGATGGAGCCAAAAGAAAGTCAAGGGAACTCCTCAACGGTTTATCGCAGTTACCTTGTGTTTGGGTTTGAACAATTTGTATTGATGAGAAATTTACTCCTAGATGGGTTGTGACTATCATTAGGGGTCCGATGATGAAGACAAGGGACAGACAAGGGAACTCTTAAACGGTTAACAGCAGTTACCTTGTGTTTGAGTTTAAATAATTTGTATTAATGAGAAATTTACACCTAGATGGGTTGTGACTGTCATTAGGGGTCTGGTGATGAAGACGAAGGACAGGCAAGGGAACTCCTCAACGGTTTACAGCAGTTACCTTGTGTTTGGGTTTGATGAATTTATACTGATGAGAAATTTATACCTAGATGGGTTGTGACTGTCATTAGGGATCTGATGATGAAGTTGAAGGACAGTTAAGGAAACTCCTTAACTGTCTACAGTAACCTTGCGTTTGGACTTAATTCATGTATATTAGTAAGTAAAAAGTAAATATCTTCACGCCCATATCCCGAAGAAGTCGGCAGAATCACAACCAGGGCACCCATGACTAGCCGAAGGCACTAAGTCCCACGATATGATAGGTGGCAAGCCTGTCGCCAACCGGGCACATCTCCAATCCCGAGCAACATTTTTTTTATTAGAAAATTGGAAAAACCAAATTTTCTTTTTGTTGCCCGACCCTGGATTCGAACCCGTGACTTCATGCAGTCAAGTCCAACACTTGAACAGCTAGACCACGGAGGCAATTCATGTATATTGATTAAAATTTATCACACGTATGGTTTATAAGTGCCATTTATTTATTTCCCAATTGGTTTCCATGTTGGTCCGGGCTCCTTTGCAGAATAAACCATCAGCCTTCCTGCCAGGTAGCTAGTAAAAGGCGAGCATAGGCTTCCCTTCAGTAGCACCGTGACATCTGACTAGGTGGCAGAGTTTCGCAGCGACTCGCCCGGTTTGGTACCACCTTACCTATTCCTGCTGCCATAATTTCTTCACGTGTTCCGGTTTGGAGGATAAGTATACTGTAAACTTAATTTGCTCGATGCCTAACATCCCGGCCTCAGTATAGCAACGCACCATTACTACTTTTAGTGTGTGTCTCTAGGCGGCGTGAAATTCTTACCACCAGGAAATCCGAATGCTTGTTTGCCTTTCAATATCATAAAAAAATTACATGCCTGATGATGGAGACCATAGATAGTCAAAGGAATTTAAAAATCAAAGTTTTATATAGGACAACTAACTACAATGATGTTGATGAGTAGTAATGAGTCCACTACTCATCAACATAATTGTTGATGTATCAATTTGAAATCAAATTTGAATTGAGTAATCCGAGTCATCTCTAGCAATGATCTTTCGGCCTACTCAATAGTTTGTTTGAATCTAATTCAGACAACGCAATTTCTTCCAAAGTTTTAACACGACTCAGAGCAAGATACAACTGTACTTTGTCGCAATTTCTTGCCTAGATCAATAACAGCTTTTTCTAGTGTACCTAGTTCCTGTAATATGTGAACTGTAACTGCACAACTTTAAATCAAATGCAACATATTTGACAGTCGGTCACGAATCAAACAAAGCCAATGAACATGGTGTTCGTCGGAATCATTTGTTTAGTTATCGCGTATCAAAGACAAAATATGTTCACAATATTCTTGCTACTCCTCACTTAAAATCGTAAAATAAAATAATTTTTAACAAAAAAAACCGACTTCAATCACTAACAGCTACACAAACACAAACTAAAAAACTCGACATTATTATAAAAATAAGCTCACTGAAAGAAAACTTTACTAAAAAGCGAAAAATAAAATGCACTTAGACCGTACACAAAAGTGATATACAGTCGTGGTCAACTAATTAGGGACACTCTTTGGTTAAACCGAATTGTGAATTTATTTTTTATTTTCCAACGAGTCTAAACCATATTCCATATCTCTTACATGTAAGTATAATTAGTCATTTATGTGCCTGATTATACAAACAATAACAACTTCTTAAACATTAAACCTCTTTACAGTATAGCTGATAGATATTATCGTAGTGCTATTTGTTCAAATAATGCTGGCTGGCCATTTAATCAGGGACACTGAGATATTCGTGTTCTATTTTCAAAATTTAAATTTCAATACTTTTTTACTTCCTCTCTTATTGTTTCGTGGTAGTTTTGGCGGCAATCCCGATATTTATTTTAAGTTTTGAAAAATATTTTAAAGAAAAATGGGTAAACATAAAAGTTGCGATCCAACACTACGAAAGTTATCATAAAGTTTGTTGTCGAGCATGGTTGGCCATACCGAAGGATAGCAGAACATTTAAATTGTTCAAAAACTATGGTATACAATGCAGTCTAACATGTCAGATGCAATAACACAGATTTAAATGTGCCCAGAACAAAAAGATCGAGAAAAACAACTCCGCAAGAAGATAGAATGATAACCAGGTTAGCTAAGAAAGATCCGTTTCTAGGCTCTATTTTAATTAAACACGAAGCGTTCGGGACAGACGAAACAGCTGGTGTCTCAGCGAGGACCGTTCGACGACGTCTGGTAGAAGCAGGGTTGTTCGGAAGAGTGGCTCGCAAAGTACCGTTGTTGAAGAAAGAACATAGAAATGCTCGTTTGGCGTTTGCACGTAAATATGGACATTGGACCTACGCCCAATGGCAACATGTATTATTCTTTGACGAGACCAAGGTTAATTTGATTTCTTCAGATGGAAGGCAATACGTACGGCGTCCAGTAAAAGCAGAAATTAATCCAAGATTCGCATAAAAGCAGGTGCAACATGGCGGTGGATATATTAAAATGTGGGGTTCATTTTCTGGACATGGAGTGGGACCTGTGAGAAAAGTTCAGGGTAATTTAGACCAAATTCAATACAAGGCAATATTGGAGGAAACGATGTTTCCCTATGCTGAGGAGCATCTCCCTATTATAAAGACGTTTCAGCATGATAACGTCCCGAAACATACCGCCCGTTCAGTCAAGTCGTTTCTTACCAGTCAGTATCGGTGCTAGATTGGCCAGCAAATAGCCCGGACCTTAACCCAATCGAGCACCTTTGGCACGAAATCAAGAAAAAAGTAGTCACTTATCGTACCACACTTTAGATGAACTTAATGAAGCTTTTTGTGAGGCATGGGCAAACATTCTGTCGAAACATGCCAGAAACTGATAATGTCTATGCCATATCGGTGTCAGGCGGTAATTACTAACAAAGGTTTTGCTACTGGGTACTGATTTTACACGTAATAAAATGGAGCTGTTAAAAATATTATAATACTGCAGATTATAAGTTTTGTTTAACTCTATTTTTTATTATAGTTTACTGTCCTTAATTAAATGTCCAGCTACAGAATTATACCTTAAAATTGAATACATGTTCAAACTTTGATATTTAATACTTTTTTTCTATTTTTTTATTATTTTATTAACAGCCATTTAAAGCATAATAATCGGACCAAATTATGCAAATAATAGTTACTGAGAAATCAATAAGGTTTTATATTTGTATGTACATGACCGGTTATTGTTCTTCACTATCTTGCATGTCCCTAATTAGTTGACCACGACTGTATATGCACATATTAATCATTAGGTAGTAATATTTAACCTACACTTAAACCTTACTTATATTAATTACCTATATATATATTGTATATTGTACAAGTATATATGTACTACAACCAATTTAATAAAAAATAAGATTTTTTATTCGCAATAACAATAATCGCCTAAACCTATTACCTATTAATTTTATACAATATTATATGTATATGCTATCTATCCGTTTGAAGCCATCTCTCATGATGTGTTCCTTCTCGGGCTGAGCACTCTGCTCGGTCCGCAAAGCTCGGTGAAGTTGAAAAAAATCTCGAGATTAGCAACAATTTAATCTTTCAAAAAAAACCTTTAGTTCCACCAAAGAGTTCACCGAATCATATCTACGACACGGACGCTAGTGTATCAACATCAGGGCCCATAAAGAATTTGATAAAATCGAGCATATAGTTCTTTGCTCATCCGTGGGTTCAAGCGTTCTTGAGTGCTAAGTACCACAGGTTTATGCCAGTTCTCTTTATCTAAGGAGAGCGGAGTCAGTCCATTATCTACTGACACTACATCACGATGCATTTCACACTCACCATTTAGCAAGTATTTTTTAAGATTGTATACTTCACGGTTACGGAGGTTTTTGCATTAAGGAAGCCGAAGATCCGACTTGTTCACGACGCAGCCGCAAGGTCACACGGAAGGAGCCTGATGTTGCTGTCCGGCCGCGACCTACTACTACTACTACCCGTCACTACCCGGCGTCGTCAGTCAAAACCGCATAACGACCGACATCAACATCTCAGCCGACATTAAGGAAATGTTTATGCAAATCCGAAAAAAAGACAGAGACGCGTTGAGATTCCTGTGGCGAGGTGATGAATGAGGTAACGCGACACCCAGGTTATACCACATGACATCAGTGATATTTGGTGCCACGTCGTTGCCGTGTAACGCGTTGTTCGTCAAGAATAGGAATGCCGAAGATTTCGAAGATAAGTACCCCGAGCTGGAGAGAAACCAAGAAAAATCATTATATGGACGACTATTTATCAAGCTTCCCGAGTAAAGAAGAAGCATCGGAAATTTCGAAAATTACGTGGATTATAACATCGCCAAGCGGGATTTGTGATACGAGGATAGGTGTTAAACGAGAAGTTAACTTTGAAATGATTTGACACGAAACCGGGAACCGACACAGTACCTATAAGTGGGACAGATACTGAGAAGACACTCGGCCTCCTATGGGAAATGAATAAAGATTGCATCGGATTCCACCTGAACGAGGAGGAGACACCTGAAGTCAACAAACAATCACGACCACCCATGAAGAGAGAAGCTCTAAGTGTTTCTGTTCGATCCGCTCGGCCTGGTCTCGCCACAGCGGCGAACAGGCTCATGCAGGAGACATGGCAATATGGAACGGGATGGGGCGAGCCTATTCCCCAAGAATTACAATACAAGTGGACTTCGTGGTTGGAGAACCTGCGTGGCATCAAGACACTACACCTCCCACGCTGTTATGATAGTTGTCCAGAGGTCATAACTACGTAATTACACGTCTTCATCGATGCAAGTGAAGAAGCGTACTGTTATACCCTAGCTATGTATGCTAAGATGCCTATCCTATCCCTTTTATTGCTGATGCACATTTCTCTTACATTCATTAAGAACTCCCAGTCCCTCAGTCTCCATCCAACTTCCATATCCGACGGCTGCTCTCAAATAAAATAATTGTTTTTTTTAAAAACTAAATCCAGAGGAGGCTCATAACAGTACGCAAGCGCCATCTACATTCGAATAACGAGCCGACGGGTCGGAGCACGCCGCACTTGCAGCAGCGAAGAGTCGAGTCGGACCACTGAAGCCTACATCGACACCCCACCTGGAGCTGCAAGCAGCATTGCTGGTCGCACGTCTGAGGCGATGTGTCGCTGAAGAGCACGACTTCACATTCAACCGAAAGGTCTACTGGATCCGATTCCCGTGTCTTTAAGGCTTTCGTCGCGCACCGACTAGCCGAAATCGAAGAATTAACGAAAGTGAACGAGTGGCGATGGTTACCGACCAAGGGCAACGTGGCTGACGACGCAATCAGGGAGACGTCGCGGGACTTCGGCGCGGAATATCGATGGTTCCGAGGTCCAGATTTCCTACGACGACCAGAAGCGGATTAGCCAAACGAGGCAGAGTCTGGAAGAACAATTAGTAAAAAAATCGGCAAAGAATGATGTCAAGTGACCGTTATCTACCGAATATTAATAATATATAGAAATGGCAAGTAGTCATGCGCGCACTGGGACGTATACTGCAATTCATTGACCTGTGTCGACCAAAGCGACACTGGCGACCGCGAGAAGAAAACGAACTAAAGAAAATCGACATCGCGACGTGGATTAAAATCGGAAAATAAATGAGAAAAAAGTCGTCGTTAAAAAGAAGAATCACGTAAATTTATATGCTTAGACGCCCAATACATATAGCGGGCAGAGAAGTTATGGGTGCGAGGAACTCAAGATGACAGATTATGCGAGCGAGAGCGCGCGCATAGCGAACAATAGCGTTCCCTCCGCCAGGGACCGCTTTGCCGCGCTGAGTGTCTACGTGGGAGGCGACGGACTGTTACGATTACGTGGAAGATTATACAGACATACCTGGAGATACGATAAGCCCAGCATAGTTAGACGGCGAACATAAGTATACGAAAATGTAGGTACATACAATATGTACACGAAAAGATGCATCACGGTGGTTTCGAATCAATAGTTAATGAAATAAGGCAACGTTACTGGGTAACCCGAATACGACCGAGACGGTAAAAAATGTATTGAGAAATTGTCCTGAGTGTAAAATAAGAAATGCAAGACCAGCAGCGCCTTCTACTGGAGACCTCCCGGCAGCAAAATTGGCCCACCACAAACGTCCCTTCTCATACACAGGATGCGACTATTTTGGCCCAATAGGAGTGTTCGTAGGCCGACACCTTGAGAAGCGAAGGGCAACTCTATTTTCCTGCCTGATCGTGAGGGCTATCCATCTCAATTTGGTGGCGTCACTGAGAGCGGACTCTGCAATATCCGCACTAAGAAGGTTCGTAGGGAGAGGTAGAAGAGGGGTGCTGAGGCGGATAAATTTCCTAGGGTTGATGAAAGTATACCGTGCCGAGAGATTTCAGGAATAAAAAACACTGTAACATGATCACAATGGCGAGAGTTAGGCAGAGAAGTTTCTCGGGGATTAATCTTCTGACTATCTTCCAAGTCTTCCCAGTTACTTCTCTGGAGGTCCGACCGCGAACGGTATCCCGAATTTTGGCTCCTGGGAACCTGGCAACCTGGGAGGGCATACTGAAGCATTCTATACCTCACCCCTGAAACCATACTTTATTCAAAATTATCATTAAAACATATATTCTAGTTATACTTACACAGGGCAAACCTTATCCTAGGTCAAAATTCATGCTTTAAGGCTATGTTGTACATACTATGTTTTTTAAGATATTGGAAGGCAAACAAGCAGACGGATTTCCTGATGGTTAGAAATTCACGCCGCCTAGAGACACCAAAGGTGGTAATGGTGCGTTGCCAATCTGAGGCCGGGATGTTAGACCTCGAGCAAAAGTAAGTTTACCGGCTACCTTACCCTCCAAACCGGAACACGTCATGAAGTTATGGCGGCAGGAGTAGGTAAGGCGGTGGTACCAATCCGGGGGAGTCGCTGCGAAACTCTACCACCTAGTCAGATGTCACGGTGTTAGTGACGGTAAGCCTATGCTCTCCTTTTACGAGCTGCCTGGCAGGAAGGCAGATGGTCTATTCTGCAAAGGAACCCGCACCAACACGGGAAAGATCCGACTGCGCTCCGCTTTCAAATGGCGGCACATTTCTGCGATCTCGGTTTTTATGCGCCCCCGTCCCCTTCACGTCAGTATAAAACGGTAGTGCGCAGCCCTCGAAATTACTAATGCTACGGGCGCGGTCGCATGCACATTACATTCGTAACTTCGGCCCTAACAACATTTCTAAGTTTCATTTTAATCGGGTAAGTAAAACTCAGAAAATTCCATGTTTTATTGTAACATAAGAACTTAGCCTATTTCCTGGCTATTTATCTTACTTACGCTGTTTGTTACCAAATGTACACACAGGTTTCACTTGTTAATGTCTTACAAAATTCTCCTTCCAAGCATATTGCCAACTTCAATCATAGATTTGTAGTCTGTTCTTTTACCTATATGACATTGACTTTGACTGTGTCTAGCAACACGTTCTTAGGCTTAAAGCCGCTTACGCCATTCTAGGGCTAGACCAAACTGAGTAATTGAAGCCTTCAATAGTAATTATAGTTATTTCGAGAAAAGGGATCCATTGTTCAGAAAACTCGAATAGTTGTAATCGGTTGCTTGAAGAAAAATCGCTAGAATATCTTCGCCCCGACAATTATCGCGCAGAAACCCTACGCTAGCCTAGTCCTTATTACAGTATCAACTAAGCCCGGCCCGGGAATCGAACCCGAGCGCACATGTAGTCCATATACCAACCTCGGACTACTAGACTATAATTTATATTCATGCATTTATGGTTAAATTACAATACCCTTTTAAATAACAAAATTTTAATTATTGCAATCAATGAAATTGATAACTACTCAGGAACCAATATTTTTTAAAACTCAAGACGTCAATCGGTTATCCTTCAAATGTTAAACTGTTATTTGTCAAAAAAATTAACTTAGGAAGATTACCTACTTATTGTTTGGTTTTACCGAGATTTCATGTTAATAGTTAGATAAAATTAAGCTAAAAAATGAGTGTAATTATGAAATTCTTAATTTTTAATATAAATAAGCGCTTTAGATTACTTCCTGATGTCATGTCTAAGGCAAAGTAAAATTTTTAAAACCTCTTTACATATTAGTGCTATTTAAGTAGATAATACAAACGATTACTACAATATATTTAACGCAATAATATCATATCATGCAATATATAATGCAGTCTTCGCAAACATTGCACTCCCTCTAACCCAATTTTGTTAAATGTATAGGTCAAAAATAGTAATAATAACATATAGTAGTACAAAGTTTTAAGTTGCGATTAATATTTTCCTAACCACTGAATAAAAATAAGAAATATACACAGTTTCGGTAAACCAAAACGTAGGTAGCGTTTATTGAAAACCTTACAAAATAATATTTTACAAAAGTTACTTATAGGTATTAAAAATGATAACATCACACATTCTGCAAAACCAGTAAAGTAAGTAATCTCTTATAAGTAACCATGTAATAATAACTTATGAACACTATTTTGTGACGTCTCTTTCAATTATATAATCATATACATATTCAATTTATTGGGACCTATAAAAATTTATTCATTCTACTTGTACTTAACTTACTGGCATGTTTTTGCTTTATAAACCCTGACGTCTAAATGTGGAAAGTAGAACTTTATAGGCGATAGAGACTCTCCTGGATTACTACAGCCACTTAACTTGTTTCTGGTGCCATGATTTAAGCACTCGCTATTGTCGTGTTCTAGTTGTGGAGAGAACATTAGCCGATAAATTCACCTGTACAAGAGGCTCAAGATCGCAGCTCCAGGTTCGTAAATTACAACATCTTTGGTATAGAAAGGTAAGGCGAATCTCTTACCAATCAATATATATCAGCTCGTTTGTCTTATAATTTTTGAGATATTTTATTGAATCAGGCTTTACTTCGCGGAAATCCATTTTAACAGATGTGGAATACCTATTACTAATCCTACATCTGTTATCATTTTGCCTAAATGTAATTCAGAACTGAGATGAATATATTTATTTGAGGATGCTAAGCTTATGTAAGTGAGTCTGCATTTATCGTTTATCATTTGATGACAAATAATTAAAACACATACACAATAAGCAATGAAAATATTGAAACCTCAGTTTTCTAGTTTCATAATGCTCCTTATACTTAATATAAGTTACCTTTTTAACTTATGGTTGCCTTTCAGCAACGCTTAATTCAACAAGACCGCCTTTGTCTAGTAGGAAAGGAAATACTCACCTCTACTCAAGATTAGTTATTGTGACACACAGCAAAATGTATTCATTCGTTTAATTTCCGTTTGATGTTGGTCTTTAGTTTTGCTCTTAGTCATTTTTATTAATACATAAGATTAACTAAAATGTGCTAAAACTAAATTATCATGTAGACTACCTACGTTTGCCAATATGAGTACATTTAAAGTTCTTAATAAACAATAAATACCGTTGATTTAATTTAAAATTAGGTAATTCTTTACAAAATGTGAACAGTATCCAGCCAATAGGCAGTAAAATGAAAGCATCACATTAAATTATGCATTTTAGTTAAACACTAAATTCTCGCCTTTGTGGTCTAGCGGTCCGGGTGTTTGACTTGACTGCATGAGGTCCTGGGTTCGAATCCCGGGTCGGCCAACATAAAGAAAATTGGAAAAATCCAATTTTCTTCAATTCAATTTTCAAAAAAAAATGTTGGTCGGGATTGGAAATGTGCCCGGTTGGCGATAGGCTTGCCACCTGTCACATTGTGGGACTTAGTGTATTCGGCTAGTCGTGGGTGCCCTGTTTGTACCTCTGCCTACCTCTTCGGGGATATGGGCGTGAAGATACTTTTTTTTCAATCATATTTACATTAAAATAAGAGTTAATTCATTAGTTAGCTAAATTAAGTGCTTAATCTGCGTTTCTTGACCTCGCTTGTCTTCAAAACAAATATTCGTCAAAACGGACAAGTGTACGGATTTGGGAGACAACAAATGTGAAGTCATTCCTCAAATATAGATAAATCTGCACGCAAAGGAGGGCGTTGTTGGTGTTGCCAGTCATAGAAATGTGTTTACCCTTGTGTTTTATGAAATTTACTACCAATTGTGATAAGACTAAACGGATAAAGTAAAACCTTTTTTGTTTTTGTAGTTGAAATAATATACTTTCTTGGCAATGATAAAACTAAAATAGGATTACTGAAGTGATCTGTGGTTACTGTGTAAGGTTTCATGTACATTTTAAGATTAACCTGGTGTTTTACAATTATTTACAGAATGTGCCGACTCCGAAAATTCAAATTCAAATTACTTTGGAAAATAGCACAGTGTCGACTCATTACCATACAACGTATTCTCTAATAATACCGTTTGTCTGCGGTAACTATCGTGTATTGACATTGATAGTGACAACATCATAATCAACGACATTTGTTAAGCCACTTCTTTGACATAAACTTTCAAAGTGCTAACAGGACGTCTGTCTAAATAATATATACCTAAAACACTAAAGTTGAAACATACAATAAAGCTTATTGTAAATAAATTTCAGTCATGTCGTGAAGTAGACAGTACCCAAAAATAAGTTGTCTTTCTAATCTATTATTAAAATCGTAATAATTTCATTCAGAGCCTCTGGTAAGTCGCACATATACACGAAGAAGGCGCCCGCTCACAATATACAATAAAACAATATGAGCAAATCCGCCACGCTATAACGCCAGTAAGTGCCTATCTTGCCGACCAATAGTGGTACTTTTAATGATATTTCACTATATAAAAAGTATAAAATATTTTAAAACTTATAGTAATAGAGATTTAAACGTTCCATATAATATTAAATAACTAAATGGAAGCCATTTATCTACAAAATTGTCTATAAAAATTATTTACTAGCTACTCTTTTGTTTGGTTCGCCTTTCGCTTTGCCTTTGCTGTAGAAGATGTCTAAAAATAGACCTGAAACAAGAAAAATATGATTAAAAATAATGCTATTTATTTCAAAATTCTAGTTCGCATTTTGTGTTTCACTACGGAAGACAAACCTTGAATGTCTTATATGTAATTCAACAATTTTATTTCATATTGGAGAATAATCGCCGAGTGATTTTGAGAACGTTAGTAATACTTCGTTAAATGTAGTCAAAATTGTATAATGTGGGCACAATAATCCAAAATAAGTCGCTACGATGTAGTACATAATATGTCAGCAAGCAACCACATGTCAAAGGTGGACACAGACTAATAATTTTACAAAATATCAGTTCATATTTACGATTGATAGGTCATATTACAAATTTTAATCCATTTTGTGTTCCTCAACACAACAAAAAATATTGGTTTACTTTCCTTTAACTTCATATTTTTATATATATATACCTATACCTTTCTATAGGTACTTAAATTTTTTTATTGCCATTCTTGTGTGTTTCGATGTATATAGAAAAACTACGTCCATTTAGATCCGATTTTCAATGTACATTTAAATTCAACAGTATTGCTTTTGGTATCTAACACATTTTCACCACAATTGTTGTATACAGCCATTGTGTTTTATCAGAAAATGCGTTTGCTTAATTGTCTTTTAATCTTGTAAAGAAGTAAATTGTTTATCTATTTTGTCAAAATCGAGTGAGCAGGATCGAAGAATGTTTAATGTCACGTAGGTATAGCCGCACGTTAAAGCAAGTATAGAAATTTTGGCATGGACACACAAGTACGAAGCGGAATAAAATTACGTTAATATTTGATACTTCGCTCTCATTCCCTGCCAACATTTTTAAGGAACTGACACCAGGAAATGGGTGTATAATACTGACCTGAAAAGACTAAAGTTGCACCCAGCCACTGCCTGCCCAGTAACACGTTCCCAAATATAATGACTGATGCTAGAACCGTAAAGAACTTCCTCGTAGTAGTCACCACGGAACATGGCAACGGACCAAACTCAGAAACCTAAAAATAGAATATATCATAATATTAATACGTAAAGCAAAAACTTGGGACCCCTTTTTACGAAAATTTCGCGGAAGGAGGAGTATGAAATTCGGCACAATTAAAGCTTATATGAAGAGGTACAGAGCGCTAATATTTTTCAATAATAATAAAAAAGTGCATTAAATCAATTAATAAAACATTACACATAGGTACTACCATACAGTTGACACACACAAACAAAAATATTTATAATGATAAAAAATCACAGATGGCGCACAAACTATATTCATAATGTTTGGAAACAAAGTAGTTGGTAATAAATGAAGATGGCGTTCTTATCAAAAAGATAATTAACAATATAACCTTAATAATTTTGAACATTATATTTTTAATAATTTATATTGAATAACTTGCAATTAAAATTTATTACGGTCGAATTTCGACCAATTGGTGACTACTATTATATTTAATTACCGGTAATACTCCGTTAAAGAATATACGTTATTTAAACTACCAAGAAGCTCGAAAACGTGACTGGGTGGTAGTTTTGTGACAGCTCACCCCACTTTCACTTTACGTATTTTAGTCGCCATAACGTCGGCGCTCGCTTTTGTCACAATCCAATTTTAAATTTTCACGAGCAAAAGGACTAACATCCATTCCTCACCGTCGTCACCATCTTCAATATTCATAGTTAGCGTGCAATCCGAAAAATCTAAACGTAAAAAGTTACCCAAGAAATCAGATTGCTTGTTGACCTCGCAATACTCATAAATTCAAAAATTGGCATTGCCATAATTATATGTTAAAGCACAAAAATACAAGTCATGTGACACACGTAGGTGTTTGTTCAATATTCTATAAGTTTATTTGTGTATTTAGGTGTTATTTTTAAATTAGCCATACTTTGTCTTAAAGCATATATATTGCATTGGAATAAATCAACTAATTTATCCTTGCGAAACATGTCGATCAGCCAGAGAGTTTTGATCGCACTGTTTTTATGGCCATCACTAAATAAAAACAGTGCGATCAAAACTCTCTGGCTAAACGCAAAATAAACAGACGACTGGTGCACATATTTCTACCCCAAGTTGACTCGTTAAAAGAAACATTCTACGATTATTTCAGGCAAACGAATTCAAGAAGACCACAGACGAGGGTAAGATCCATATATTATTTTTTCAAAAAATAAGTTTTAATAACAGCTTTTCTAACTTTTTCTTTTCGTTATTAATTATACAGCAACATTACATTTCGATATTAATTATACGAAATCATTTTTAGTACCCATGCAGCTCTGTGAGTAGATAGCAGCTCTGTGAGTAGATAAAGTTTTAAAATGAAAATAGAAACTAAGTATATACTATACATATAACATACAGATACTAATTCGCGTTAGGTAAGGACAATTTTGTGAAACTATTTTTTGTAAGTTAGTTATTCACTTTTGCATTGCATGATAAAAACGTAAACACAAAATGCGATATTATTGTTAAATCAATGTGATAATAATATGAATACACAAAACATCAAAATCAACAAAAATAAATAAATTGCCATATTATGCGTGCATCAATAACATAAAAGATAAAATAATAAATTTAAAAAAAATCGCAAGGCGAAATGCTTCCTTTCCTGTAGTCAACGAACCATATTCATTAGTATTTATCAGTTTGTCTGTAACTAACAAGTCGTTATTCGTATTTGTTTGAGTTAATTACATTCACCGAGCGACCGTAATTTAAGATATTTTGTACCAATAGTAAAATGACTAACTACGATTACTCCTGTTTGGTAATTAATTCCAAACATTTTTTTAAAAAAAATAATTACGCTTTTTTGCTTTAGGGCGCACTACGAAAAGTTAAACTTTTGAATTACGTTTCGTTGATCTGATTCTGTTCATAAATAAACTTTTCTTGTATGTAAGAACCGTGCTTAAGTCCCTAGCCGTTGCTTCCCGCTAGAACTTTTTTTTTTAATTGATATTGGAAGGCAAACAAGTAGACGGATTTCCTGATGTTAAGAAATTCACGCCGCCTATAGACACCAAAGGTGGTAATGGTGTATTGCCAACCTGAGGCCGGGATGTTAGGCCTCGAGCAAAAGTAAGTTTACCGGCTACCTTACCCTCCGAACCGGAACACATCATGACGTCGTGGCGGCAGGAATAGGTAAGGCGGTGGTACCAATCCGGACGAGTCGCTGCTAAACTCTACCAACTAGTCAGATGTCACGGTGTTAGTGACGGTGAGCCTATGCTCGCCTTTTACGAGCTGCCTGGCAAGGAAGGCAGATGGTCTATTCTACAAAGGAGCCCGGACCAACACGGGGTAAAGTTCGCCTTTTTCTTTTTATTTCACTCCAAAAATGAAGTACGCTGACCGTAGTATGACATGTTTCGTCATCAAAATTTATTAACAAGAATTCCCTTGGTCCACATATACAATAACACAAGCAAACACAGTTTAAATACATCTTACAATTATTCTCGCCAGGTACTTCGAGTCAGGTGCAAAAAAAAACTGACAATGACTGAACGTCATACAAGATGAAACTAGTTTAAAACAAGAGAGCGAGATTTAAAATATTACCATGAAAAATATGAAAAGTTGTCCGATAGCTCCCATGAGAGCTAGGGCAGTTATGTACACCATAACTTCAGGGTAAAGTGTTACAAAACTAACGAACTTGAAGATTTCCCCGGTCAGCAGCACACCGACTGAGGATATGATGCTGGACCTGTAATAACAAATCAATGTATAATAAAAAAACCTTTTTGCTATAATAAAAAAATACCTTTTGACTTCTACCAAAGACATTTGTGAACACAAGACCATCTGCCTTCCCAACTGTATGGGACCTCGTTAGAGGCGAGCATAGGTTGAATGTGTCATTACATATCAGGCCACTGCTAGCAGAGTGCTGTGCAACGACTTTCAGGGGTATGCATCCACCGCATTACCTATTCCTGCCGCCATAATGTCAATATCATATTCTGATTCGGATGGAAGGGTAGCTGGTTACTAGCTTAAGACTCTTTTTTAATTCAGGAGGAACAAACATGAGAATTCAAAAATCATATTTGAGGCAAGCTTTGACGTTAAAGGAACAAATTGTTAGAGCTATGTATGAGTGACAATAATTACGAATTCATATATTCAATGTATGAATGTTTTTTTGCGGAATATGTGTTAAATGACGTTACAAAATTATTTAAGCATTCCAACACATTAGTAAAAGATTTACCTTTGCTTTGGGATTATGCCGACGTATATACGTCTTCGAATGCTATCTATCATCCAAACTTTTCATGTATACTCAATTTCAGCTTATGAGGTAAAGGATAACTTCCATAACTTTCAAATTTTACCCACACACACTAAGAGGGCAGCAAAGTTTAGTCTCACAAATATTTTTAGACACCTTTAAATAATGGGACAAAAACTAAAAATTTAAGTTTTTTAATATACCTAAGCTAACCATTCAAGTGTATAAGAATACTAACTGAAACAGCCACTCATACATGGGTTTTACACCGAACTTTGACCTGAGATTATAAAAATGTTTACTAAGCGTTTTAGAAACCGGCATCGCGTTGGCAATCAAATCTGTATTGAATGTCAATGAGCAGCGGTGATCGCTTTCGATCAGACAATACACTCGCTCGTAAGTAGGTCACAAAAGTATTAAAATGATAACGTGTCCCAAAATTAACCCAGGCAAAAGAAGAAAAATCGGACTCCTTTTATAAAAAGTTTTATAAAGTTTTTAAAAATTTAGAAAGGAGAGGAGAGCCCACCTTGGCTTCATACATTGTCGGACCTAATAATAAGTAGTATCTTACATTACTGTAATTTATGTGTCATTAAAAAACAATTTATGGCAAACAAATAAGAGTGAAAATATGGCTAAAAACGTGGGGTATAAATATTTAAAAGATAAATAATTTCGTTAATAAATTAAATTTGCTGCATCAAAAATTGCTGGTGCATTAAATAAACAAGACTATCTTCAAGCCGCTATAGTGTACTCGGACTCAAAGTTCACAAACAAAATTTGATGGATACTATACGTACAGCTTCTTATTAAATGCGAATTAACCAGCGTCGTGGTGTCACCGGTATATTAGTGAGTAAAGAACTTCGTTATAAAACACTGGATTTACAATGTACATACCATACGTTTTCGAATGCTGCGCGGTTGAGATAATAAACTAAAATTTAATTGTTGCTCTTAATAAATCAGAATTACGATGAGAAAACAATGTGCCACATTCTAGAAAAAAAACGATGGGTAGCACTCCGGGAATGCCGGCAAAAGTGAAAACTTGAATGTTAACGTTGTGCATTTTTGATATTTTGGAATGGTTAGGGAATAATTTTGCACGAATTGCTTTAATTATCAGTGAGTACTATCATTTATGTGATAGAATACAATATTCATTTATTGGGCTAACACAAAAATTCGCGCAAGCGCCCTGCGCCGTCTTATTTGCACAAGCGCCCTGTGCCGTCTTACGAACTTTCGTCTTACGAAATTTCATGTCCTGACGCGAGTTTAAAAGTTTTTACCCATTCCAAAAAAAGTGCGCAACGCCGCCAAAGAAGTTTTCACTTAAAAAAATGTTTTATGTGGAGATTGAAATATAGACCTTTTACAATCTACCAATACTCATAAAAAGTAATAAGCATTTTAGAAAATAATAATTTATGTCACCATATTTTGAAACCTACTAGGAAACTTGCATGTTTGGATGTTACTGATAGCAATTTAGATAACGTTTTTCTGCCACCCACATTTTTGGTTTACTTGAGTAAACATTAGGCCAGTTTCGTATTGTAAGCCGCACCGAACTGTTTGGTTTGAAACAAAGCGACACTTTGGAAAAGAAAATATTTTTAAGTTTTATGAATGTCTGCCATCTTCAAGTTTACGTAAAGTTCTTCCGAGTGATAAATGTTAAATGCTTTTAATAATTTGTTATCATTATCATTACATGTTATGTTATTTGTGGTATTCATGAAAGATGTTATATTATTTTCATTAATTATTTGGTATCGTACTATACAAGTGCTACTTGTGCACGTCGATATTTTTTTTAACTACCACCGGATCAGAATCGCGGCAACACACTGAGATTATTCGGCGAAAGAAACTGGACGGGCTTGTCTTTTTACAACAAAAGTTATTGCTGAAGGTGCATTATCAACATAAATACCTAGTAGAAACCAATGAGAAAACTAAAATAGCACTGAAGCGAAAACCTGAAAATAAAAATAATTCAATATTTAATTCAAGAAAGAACGAACACCTTCAAACGAGAATTACACAATAACTGAGCGAAAGTTGAAAAAACGAAGAGGAAATAACTGGCAAAAGAAAAGAAGGTTGAATATAATGAAAAAGAAGAAGCCAAAAGTTGTAAATAAGTCAAATTTTTGACAGAAAAGAAAAAACTAAAGAAATATCCACCAATAAAACAGAAAAAAACTTTTCTTTATTCATAGTCTTCTGAAACAGACGACAAAACCATTTATAGACTCGATATACTTAGACAAAGAATTTTTGGATATGAATGAAAACAAATTGTCTTGAATGCACAGATAATAAACAACAACAAAATACAACAACATATCAGACAGACAGGGTTGACAGAAAGTATCGAGTGCAAAACTTCACAATCCTGACAAACCTGTCTGGCTTCCTTCAAATTCATTATAACCCTTATCATACAAACAAGCCGGTTTCGGAGACTCTTGACACCACCCTCGGATAATATCCGAGAGAATCAAATCGTGGAATGACAACCTTGGTCTCCCCGGTTACCTACATCCATCCATATTTGGTATCTGTTCTGTATTTCGTTTCATAAAGGTCTGCTTTTTGAATGTAAGAGTTTTAGTTGATGATGTAGTGTCAGAGCAAGTGAATGAAATTGTATATCTTAGTTGCGCTTTTAGCAGTGATGGAAGGTACACCGCGAATGTAGAGAGGAGAGTGTGTGCAGGGAATAGTGTGAATAGAGCGTTGGGTAAGCTATTCCAAAGCGAGGTTTTGAGTCAAAAAGCTAGACTTGCTTTGCATAATTCTGTGCTTATCCCAACGTTATTGTATGGAAGTGAGAGTTGGGTATGTCAGAAAGAGCATGAAAGTAGGATAAATGCGATTGAAATGAGAGCGCTACGGACAATCTGTGGTGTATCTTTATCCTGGCTGGACGCTATACGGCTCGAATAGTTAAGGCGGTGGACCCAACCCGGGTGAGTTGCTGCACAGCAGTCAACAAGAGAGTTTTGTAGGTCATGTAATCGTGATTTGGAGAGTTTAGACGTGGATGAGATCATCTGCAGGATATAAACATGAAAGACGCCCGACGACTGCGGTTACTGATTATCGACACCATGCAACTAATTATAACTAACAAAAAATTAAAGCATCTTCACGCCCATATCCGCAGAAGGCAGAAGCACAAACATGGCACCCACGACTAGCCGAAGACATTAAGTAAAAAAATATTTGTCATCAAATCCGTACTCAATTAGGAAGTGCATTGGAATTAGTCAAGTGCAAAACATTTTGCATGAGCAACTGAAGGTTCGGAAGCTTAGCACTCGATCGATATGGCATGATTTAACGGGAGACCAAAGAAAATTTTTACATGACCTTTTTTACTCTCCAATATTTAATCGACAAAGTGCAATGTTTGCTCATGACGCTGGAGTTACTACACATTTAGCATTGCGGGCTTCCCTACTATAACTACACTGACAAACCGCGAGGCTCGGGTTCGATTCCCGACGAAGGCAGGTGTGATGAACTTTTAGATGTTTACATCTCCGCCATCTGTCCATCTCAGTGTGTTTGTCAAATTTATTCTGGTATCTATTTAAATATTTTTATATATTAGATTTGTTGACTAACACCCATAACACAAGCACATAATTTACTTACTTTGATGTTAGATTTAATTTGTGTAACTTGTACAGGAGTATTCGGGAGAGTTTACTGAAAACAAAAATATTGCTCCTTTCTTCGGGAAAACTGGACATTAGGTAATAGTGTCATCTTGAAAATCAGACAGTCACTGCAGGTTAGTATGTAAACCATTGCTTGCACAGTGTTTTAGAAAACTTCAGTACGACAACGCGTCCGCACTTTCCGCTACGAGGACGAATGAGTAACGTAATAACTTACCACCAGTTCGTGTTTAACATCATTGAATAAGCAGTTGGAGACGATTCACTTTTGATACGCTCCTGGAATAGATATTTTAAAAATGAATTAATTTTTGAAGGTAATGTTGAACTTTAACCAGACACATTTTGAATTCTTTAAAGCAATGTAATCTGAACGTAAAACCAGGAACCAACCCTCAGGCAAGGTTTGATGTGTCAATATACCAGAACTTTTCAATTCCTGTGCGTAATAGAAAATTAGTCTGGTAAATAAAACAACTAAACAAGTTTCTGTCATCTTGAATTTGTTGTGCATAGGAGGTATAACTTAATATGTAAACCATATTTCATCAAAATGGATAGAGCATCAGCATGTTTATGTGAATGAATTCTATTATATGTCATGAATTAAAATGTAGTAACAGGGCTAAATAGTATTTTATAAATTCTGTATTTAATAATTATACGAGTTACAATAGTATTCAAGGTTACCTGAACGGCTCCTGTAAGACCATCCATAGTCAATGACAAGATCAGTAAGACCTCGCCAATACCCAGGCCAGGAGATTCCACATTTACACTTTTGTTTTGATCTTTTAACATGAATAATATAACACCAACAACTATAAGCAGTATAAATAAATATTTCTTTAATGGATAGGATTTACGTCCCAAAAGAACTCCTAATATCATTACTGGGATAGGCTTAGCTGCTTTACCAACCACCTGAAACAAAAATATTAACAAAGTAGTTAGTTAAGAGGCAAATTTGTTCAGCTTTAGTTTTTAGAAATTTAGTAACAGTCACCAATCACGGAAATTAGTCTTATATCAGCATGTACGAACAAATAAATAGGTATTATTTTTCCTATTTATGTACCATTTTCAAAAAGTTTTTCTCTGCAAGAAAATAAATATATATAAATAGGTACCTAAGTAATTTATTGCTACAATTGTTATGATCATCTTCGTGTTAAATTATTTTGTGTTATTTTAATAAATAACCAAATTTACAACTATTTCATATCTCCTATAAAAATATTTACAAGATGTTTCGAGGTAGATTGAAAACATTGAAAATTACTCGGCCTAACACAGAATTCAAGAGTGGCAGAGACAGTGTGAAATATGAACCCCGATGGAAGGGCTTCGACGGCCACTACTGACTAAAATATTAAAAAAGTACTAGATTTAATTATGGGAGACCGCAGATTAAAAATTAAAGAGATATCCAAGGATATAGGCATCTTCAAAATATCATAGTCGAATTGGGTTTCCACAAAGTGTCTGCGAGGTGGTCCGCGACTGCTTTTATTTGAACAAAAAAGGACAAGATTGACTATTTCACGTGACTGTTTGGAGTTATTTGAATCTCATACAAATTATTTTTTGAATCGCGTTGTTACAATAGACGAAACATGGGTACATTCCTTATACTACAGAAACAAAATAACAATCAAAACAGCGGAGAAGACTTGGTTCATCACCCCCAAAAATGTAGGGTAATGGCTTAGTATTCTGGGGCTCGAAGGGTATAATTATGATAGATTATCTTAGCCCCCTATTGTGACCCCTTAGTCAGACTATAAACTCTGAAATATAAAAAAAAACGTCCAGGAATGTTCAGAACAAAATTCCTGTTTCATCAAGATATTGTCCGTGTTCACACTTCTGTGCAATCAATGGCTGAAATTCACTATTGTGGCTTTAAACTATTACCGCATCCGCCTTATTCACCGAATCTGGCACCGTCAGACTTCTTGGGTCTTGGGAGGTTAACCTCTTGGGAGGTCAAATATTTCGACAAACGACGAGATCAAAACAGCAGCAGACGCATATTTCGACTCTAAGGAAGAATCATCAATTATTTTTCAATGTTTTAAATGCTTTGAATGGGAGATGGCAAAAGTGCATCAAACTTGATGGTGATTATGTAGAAAAATGTAACTGATTTAGTATGTGTTTACTTTCTTGGTTAGGCCGAATATTTTACATTCCACCCTCGTATCTGATTTACCCAAAACAAATCAATATTTATTTTGTACTGACCTGTGTCGGATAATTTATCCATTGTAAAGCCATGTTAGAACTGACCATGGCTAAGAAATAGGTGAGTGCCGATGAAAAGTAGTACACTGTTCTAGTGCTATCCTTCTCATGTGTCCAGGACAGCTGTAAAAATACATAAAACATTATGTGTAGGGTAATAAGTGTATTATATTTGTTTGAGAATCATAACAGTAGGAGAACTCGAGAAACTACTGATTCCATCGTCATAGGGACTTTGGGAGAATAAAAAAGGTCATGTGACATTTATATTTTTAGTGATGAGTTAAATGGTGAGAGCTAAAACAATTACTGGTTCACAATCCCATGGGAGCGCTTCAGATATAAAGAGTGTAGGTACATGCCTAATGTTTCTCCAATCTTTTGTTGGTGTACATAAATGACTTATGTTTTGAAAGTTCCTGACCTTCCTACTCCAGTATGTCGTACTCGAAACATAAGAAAATAGAAACATGGCATGCAGTAAACTCATCATATTTTAATCTGACATGCTTTAGAGTATTTGAACTCTGCTTTCAGAAACAAAACTTTTCTATGTTCAAAAATTGCGAAAAATTATCCCAAGCACAGGACGAGTGCTAAAATTAGAATAAAGTTTATTGGGTTGACCGATAAATATTAACAAGACGTTTATATAATTTTAATTAGCTTTGAATAAGTATTAAATTACGTCACTTATATCAAGTACGTCAAGACATAGGCACCACCAGGACACCCCTGACTAGCCGTAGCAGCTAGGTCCCATTATTTGTCACAAGCCTATTGCTAACCAATTGTGATACTAAAGAAAAAATACAATATAGGTATTCTATACACAAGGACATAATATTGTGTGTATGCGCAATATTATGGGAACGTCAAATGTGCTTAGATGCGAAATAAACACACTTCCGTTTTAGCCCACAGCTTTAGTCGTTTGTTCATAGCAACGCCGTCAACATGCCGAAGCATGTAACAAAAAATTGCTAAAATAATACCTACCCATTTTTATTGTGTCGTAATAGAAACATAATGGTTTAACCTACCACCGGTAAGTTTATTTAAATCATGAACACGTGAAAAAATTTTAAAAGTACAGTAAAACCAATTATTTAGTTTTATTAAATACCTAAAGTGACTGATTGACAAATAATTTACTTTTTTTCAACTGCAACCTCGGTACTGCCGTCATAAAGGCCATAACTACATCAACATTGATTCTGAGATGATTCAAGTTTTGTCTAAAATGAAGGCTCGCGGGGATTTTGTTGACTATTCTGGCTTGAAAAAAACATCAAAAAATTTGGGCTTTATTTTGAACCATACCTATTTTATTTAAATTTATTAATGTGTATATATTTTATAATTTCCCTTTTGTTTTAGCAAAACCATAATAATGAATTGTGAAATACTCATAGATTTAGTATGTACTAGATAAACAAAGTCAGTTAAAAAGC
>NJDC01058366.1:0-17466 GCA_002245475.1 Calephelis virginiensis
CTAAATGAGCTTAAGTAACGAAGCCACCGCTTTACTCAAGACCCGGACATGATTTCAACCTATGCTGACTTACAAATTATTACCTAAAAGGACTTATAACTGTCAAAAAAAATATACGGAAGACTCGGCAGCATGGCCCAAAGGTTTTAGCCGTTCATATCTCTACTTTTCTCACAGAATAGGCCAAATCAACTTAAAAAAAGGAAATTTGGCGACATCGTGAAAGAAGGTGGTTGTATTTTTTTCTTAATTATTGAATTTTGTGTAAAGAATGAGTAAAATTAGTTAATCTAGGTGGGAATTAGATTAATTTTGTTCAGTGAAAGTGCACAAATGAAATAATCATGAAGAAATTAGTGTATCGTGAATTTCCTCGCTGCTGCCAAATCTCCCAAAGTGAGCTTGTTTAAAGTGACCACCGCTTTACCCTGACGTGACTTTGTAAATAATGACTAATGACTGTATTAGAATAATTAATACTTAGGCATGTGACTAATGACTGTATAAGAGACTTCAGACTTTAAATGTGGAGTTTTGGCGCCATCGAGAGAAAAGATGGTCGAAGTTTTTTCATAATTATTGAATTTCGTGTTGATATTGAACGAAATTAGTCAATTTTGGTGGCATTTTGTACTATTTTGTTCAGTGAAAGTGCACAAATGAAATAATCTTGAAGAAATTAGCGTATCGTGTATTTCCTCGTTGCCGCCAAATCTCATTACATGATCTTGAGTAAACAGGCCACCGCTTTACCCAAGAGCCTGACATGACTTCCTGACGATTTATGACTGATGAATATTTAAAATTAATTGAAATTGATATAAAATTTGATGCAAATTTCTACTTGACTAATGGCTAAATACTAACGTGAAAGCCAAAACCTAAAGAAAGAAGAAAGAAAGACTGTATAAGAAATAAATATTACGGAAGACGTGGCAGCATGGCCTAAAGGTCTTAGCCGGCCTCAGAAAGGTGCAAATTAATTAAAAAAAAACAAAAAAGCTTAAGTCAAACAACTAACTCGTCTGTCAATCTACACATGCCTATAAGCACCATAGTTAATCTATGGATATATTAAGAAATTGTTGAAAGATAAACTTCTTTTAAATCTTCAAATAACTTCAATTACTTCAACGTGGGTCATTAGTTTAATACCAACAATCATCATAATGGAAGCAACATTAAACATGCAAAACATTCTAATACTTTCCCACTTTTAATGCAAAGCTGAAGATACCTATGTACTTCATGTCATCAGGTTGGAATTCCATGTTTAACAAAATACCAGCCAGCATTCTACAAAAAAATGTAGACATTTAGCGCATAGTTAATGTAGTTCATGAATCTAATTGAGTTAACTTGCAATTAATAACACACTGTCACAGAACTATTGATGCCTAATTTGCCTAATTTTTTTGTAGTAAGTTTGCAGTATTTATATTTTATAAATAGCTCATTCTTAATTTAAAATTAGGACTTGGTATTTTGTTTTTAGTTTAAGACATAATTCTTTATTTTGCTAATAACTAATATATGTATTTTGTAAATGCAAATAAAAATGGTACCTAATTAAAGGTTGTTTTCATTTTAATTAAATACAATGAGCTTTGAAATTTTTAAGTTAAAGTAGAATAATTAAGAGCATTTACATAAATTAAAATGTCAAAGCTCATGTATCAACCTCCTCCTTTCTTAGGTTATATTTCACTAGGCTGTTAGTGTAAAAAGAATATTTTTCTTTTGAATTAAGTAAATTTGTCTAATATTAGTAAACTAAGTATTAATTGAAATGATACCTGTGTTGATTTGATGTATAATTATTTTATGGTTTTCCTATATTAGGGCAATATTGGCATAACTTTGGATGCAAGTTATATATCATTTTGCACTAACACCCTGATCAAATGTTTTATTATTTTGTCGGCTTAGAGCGTAAACCTGTTAAGTCCATTTTTTTCATTATGACGTTTTTGTTCAGTCTTAAGAGTATAAAAACCCTTTTGATATAAAAATATCATAATGGAAAAAAAATAACTTAGCACGTTTATGCTCTAACGGCCAATGTTAATAATATGTCTCAATCTAATGGATTTCAAGCAATCTAGATAGCTGTGTATCCAGCGGCCTATCCCATACCTCATTGCCATATTTATCCTGTCCACAGATATGTATGATATGCAAGCGATAACATAAAAATGGATCAAAATATCAATCTTGGACAGCAAGTTTTGGATTAGGATTGATTATTAATATTGGCCGTAAGCCGACGATAACTATTTGAATTTCATTTAAATTTGCCGACATTTTATTTTTCAAACGAGCTTACTTGGGGCACTCAAGAGATGACAGCACTGTCTTTTTTCCAATGTAAATGTATGGAGTCGGTATTCTTCTCGCAGAGTATATATTGTTCTGTGCTGTCAAATCATAAATGTCATTTGTCAAACTAGAGATAAACTGTTTGAAATTGACACCGTTCTCTTCAAATCGTGTTAATTAAAAAGTTTATTTCAGTTTGTAATACATGTTGTATCTGTGAGTTACACCTGAATATTTAACTTCTATGGTCATAGAAGTATATTTCAGAAAGTTTATAATATAGAGTAAATTATCGAGATCTTAATATGGCTCAAGCTGTTGCTGCACCACCAAAAGAGCGATACGTGCCTAATGGATTGAAATTCGCTTTTGGTGGCCTTGCCGGGTACTTTTCATTTAATTTTTTTTTAATCAATAGTACTTTCTTGCTATAGTATACCAAATCGTCAGCATTTATCAAAACCATTAATATTTTTCTGAGATAATGTGTATTTTTATTACAACATCGCACTATCAGTGGCTGAGATAGTCAAGGGCATTTAATTAGTCGTGATAAAAACGAGAACATTATGAGAATTACATCAATATACTTATTGGAAACTTTTTTTATCTTGCTTATGTAACTACAACTTTCATAACTTTCAGCCAGGATAAATAAACAAATATGCTAAAAATAACTTTTGTATTAGTTCTTTTTCACCAACTATCAGTTAAAAGATAAGAAAAAATCATGCAGCAAGGTAAAGGTTTATTTTTGGAATCCTGAATAATAATACTAGATGATATATTACTATTTGCTCTTTTAGCAATATTTTTAGTACTTGGTTGGATATTTATCAAATACTTAGGAATAATATATTTATATTAACTTCTTATTTCAAATGAATTTGGTTTAGATGTCTAACACCCTATCATTGTCCCAGCAATACATTCCTATCCCACAGGGCCATTTTTACGGGATAAAAACTATCCTATTTGTTAATCCAAGTTAATCTATGTGTTTGCCAAATTTCATGAAAATCGGTTTAGCAATTTGTGCGTAAAGGAGTAACAAACGAACATACAAACTCTCACATTTATAATATTAATAGGATAAATATCTGAAAAATTGAGTAGTTGTTATATGACAATTTACATGTGATAATGTAAACATAAACTTACATCAGACTTCATTCTCTATTGTTACAATGCATACTTAAAATCAGAAATGTAAAAGTTTGTCTGTCTATTAACCCATACGGCTTTTGTGTTGATTGCATATAGTTTGAGATCCAAGTTGAAATGTAAGCTACTTTTTAGGCTTCCCAAAGTGCTATAAGGGGGGATGAAAGTTTGTATAAAAATTGTGTCTATTCTACTCGGAGGATGTTGCAGTTAAACATCAAGTTATTTAGTATAAAAAAAGAACTAAAATAAAAGATAGTCTTATTTTCATAGGGTCATATCTAGGGCAAAAAATTAATTTTCTCAAGACGATTTCTGTTAGACCTTAACTTAAAATTGATTATAATACCTTATGTTGGAGCCGACTCCTGACATGAATAATGTTTATCACTTACCCTGGTAATTTCCTTATCTCCTCTCGCAGTGGAAGCATATGAAGGATTAAGGTGATAAGGGAACAGAAATATATAATTAATAATTGGATTACTTCCCTACTAAAACGCTGTCCATAGATGGTTGAAAAGCCTGTCGTCCTCCGATGGTACACCAAGCACTACACATTGATTCCCAAGACCACCAAATTTATTGTATTATTGTCCGAATCACCGTAAGGTTTGCCCGAAGCAAGTTAAATATTAAATTATATTCCATACAAACTCAATCACACCAATGTGATTAGCGATTAAATTAGATTAAATTTACACTGCAGCCATTTGACGCTCAGCTGGTAACCGCGAGTATATACAAGGGTGAATATAGTATAGACAAAAGAGGTTATTCACAGATTAGACATTTGACATTGGGCTTCAGCATTTGCCAGTGCCAAAATGCAAAATGTACCGAACACCTTATAAAAATTAAACAATCCAGGATTTTATTTTACTATCCTATAATATGACCATGAGAAAGTCCTTCAAGTAAAATAAGATTTTTTCAAATCCATCCAGGTGATTTGACTAATTGTGAAGTACATACAGTACAGGTACAGTGTAACATAGAAAGGTTATGATGAATGGATAATATCCTAATTTATTTTAAATCATTTAATTCTTTGTTACAGCATGGCGGCTACATGCGTTGTGCAGCCCTTAGATTTGATCAAAACGAGAATGCAACTGAGTGGTGGTGGCAGGACATCATTTGCTGTGGCAGGAGAGATTATTAGTCGGGAAGGATTCTTGTCATTGTACACAGGACTATCGGCAGGTCTACTCCGTCAAGCTACTTACACAACAACTCGACTTGGTATCTACAACTGGCTGTTTGATTCTTATAAAGAGTAAGTTCTATTGATAACAAAATAAACACTGTTTATGGAATAAAATTCACTATTGTTCTATATCAACAATGTTAGCATAAAAAATATCTTCATGTCCATATCACCGAAGAGGTAGGCACAGGAATAACCAGGGTACCCACAACCGAAAATACTTAGCCAAAGAAACTTTGTCCTACAAATGACATTGTTGTAATAGGTGACAAGCCTCTCCCTAGACGGGCACATATCCAATCCCAGGAAAAATTGTTTTATTAGAAAATTTAAAAAACTTGCTTTCTTTGTTTGTTGCCCAACTTGGGCAACAAACCATGAAGTTAAGTCCAACACTGGACCATTAGACCACAGAAGTGGTAAGAAATTTTGATAATTGTTGGAGTTATTTTAACCCATGAAGTCAAGTCCAACACTGGACCAATAGACCACAGAGGTGGTAAGAAATTTTGATAATTGTTAGAGTTATTTTAACCCATGAAGTCAAGTCCAACACTGGACCAATAGACGACAGAGGTGGTAAGAGATTTTGATAATTGTTGGAGTTATTTTTATTCAAAGCATGTTTTAATGCTAAAGTGTATAAGTATGGTTTTGTTCAATATGGGTAAAATAGGGCAGTAAAAGTAAGTGGAAAAAGCATGCTGATTTGGAAGTAATTCTGCAAAACATCACTGGCTTAGCACAGTTAGTCAATTATACATGCATATAAAATAGTGTACTTAACAGGTAAAACTAGCTTCACGCTATAGATTTTTTAAAATATCCTGCATGCTAAATATCTACGTAATGCTAACTGATCTGACACACTTTGCCTGACAAAGTCACAGGAAAATTTAAAGTGCTATTTTCGAAAATGTTGTTATTATTCAATGATAGACAATTTTTTTTTATCTCGTATAAACTTCCACTAGGTAAGGCTTAAAAAGACGGCTGAAGCTGAAAATGACCTAGCCAGGTGTTTCATAAATAGGTGGTTGAAATAAGGGAACATACCCATACTACGTGACCTATTTTTTAAAAATTTTTCGACCCCTCCCTCCCATTGGTAACCACTCGTAGTATATGCAAAGCCCCTTCAAGTTTACGTTTTTTAAGTTAAATTTTAAGTTTACTACGTAGTAATCATTGTATAGCGTAGACACTCGTGGACTTGCTCGAGAACTTCACTAAACTACAAACTGCATGTGTCTGTTTTCAATCAGCTGACGTTTAATATACTTACGTCAGCGCCACTAGCTGTGAGTTTGAAAAGCACGCAAAATTGCACGCCATATAGTCCGAAATTTCTACTGGCGAAATCGACTACGTAACAAAAATCTGTCAGCCCTCCTCCCTCTCGTGACTGATCGTAGTATTTTAAAGACCTAGCTCCCCCCCCCCCCCCNNNNCCCCCCCCCCCCTAAATGGGTTCCATAGTATGGGTACGTTCCTTAATGGGACACCTCATAGACAGTGATCATCGCCGACCATTAAAATCTACAACACCAGGAGTATCATAGAAGCTTTGCAGATCTGGAATTAGCATGCAAGGTTCTTAAAGGTTCCTGAGTTGTTTCTGTTTGTAAACTATTCTACAAATGAGATGTTGCGAGGTAGACAATGTTTTCGAAACAGCAGGTTGTAGACTGCTTGTGTTGGTTGGACGAAAGGTGTTGGGCATGATAGCTTGAGTTCTGACGAAATATCCGAAGGTGAAACTCAGGGGCAGGAACAAAACCAAACAACTCCTCAGATATCTTGTAATAACCACGAAATGAAACATCACTTGAAATGTCACAATCGCCTCTGTGGTCTAGCGATCCGGCGTCGGACTTGACTTCTTGAGGTCCCGGGTGTGGCACCAAAAAAAATTGAAAATGTATATTTTCAATTTTCTAATAAAATTAACGTTGCCCGGGATTGGATATGTGACCTGTTGGCGATAGTCTTTGCCACCTATCACATTGCGGGACTTAGTGTCTTCGCCTAGTCGTGGGTGCCCTGGTTGTGCCTCTGCCTACCCTTTCGGGGATATGGGCGTGAAGATACTTTTTGAAATGTCAACGCCGAGAATATCAATCCATTCTGTAGAAGTTAGGGAAACACTCAAATCGAGGTGATACATCAAAGGCAGACATTTTAGCAGAAATCGCGATAACTTGTATTTTTTGGAGTTTAATTGCACAGATTCTGCTGGCCCAAGTTCCGAGTTCAAGTTCAAGTTAGTTTTGGCCCTCGGTGACATGTGTCCGAAATATATTAGGACAGTCGAAGTGCCAGTATAGCAAATCAGCATGAATGTTACTGATTTGCAACATGTCATTGATATACACAAGAAACAATGTGGGGAGAAAGCACACAACCTTGGGGAACACCAGGATCAGTGTTATTATCTTGCACGTATCAAGAAACGTCTGTCTTAAGTGCGATTGAAGTCTTGCCCCGATCGAACAATGTTTTTGAGCCAATTACAGGCATCGGTGTTTCCGATATTTGGTGCTTTCGGTTCCTTCAAGGAAAGACGGCAGCGCAACTGTATGTGGGAGTTGTGTTGCAGCTGTTCATAGGCTGCGAAGATCACTTTTCATCAAATGAACCGTTTACTCGTTTGCCTCCTTCCCCATTAAAATCATGTATAAATCTACCAGTATCGTCAGTTAAGGAGCGGAGACATGGAACATGGAACAAGTATTTTCACGCCCATATCCCCGAAGAGGTATGCAGAGGTACAACCAAGGCACCCACACTAGCCGAAGACACTAAGTCCCACAATGTGATAGGTGGCAAGCCTATCGCCAACCGGGCACATTTCCAATCCCGACCAACATTTTTTTATTATAAAAATTGGATTTTTTGGCCAACCCGGGATTCGAACCCGGGACCTCATGCAGTCAAGTCCAACACCCGGACCGCTAGACCACAGAGGCGATCATGGAACATTAATGTTAATTATACAATTACTAACGGCCTGCCCCGGCTTCGCACGGTTATAAAATATACATATTAACCTTCCTCTTCAATCACTGTATCTATTAAAAAAACCGCATCAAAATCCGTTGCGTAGTTTTAAAGATTTAAGCATAGAAAGGGACCGAGGAAGCGACTTTGTTTTATACTATGTAGTGGTGCAAACACTTGTCCCTGTTAGGAACCTGACTGGCGATTAGTTGTGACAGTGTAAGGTATTTACGCTAACGCCTCAGCTAAGGAGGCGGTCTGAATGACGCGCGAGTGGAACCGTCGGCTTAGGCTAGTCTTTATTATTGATAATGATTACCTAATTGGCCATTGCACTCTACCTGTACGTATCACGATAATTTCACGTGTCCTTCATAACGATATCTAATCTCGTAAATTGCTTTATAAGTTCATAAGGCTATAAAGTGTTTTTGGGCACTGACAAAAAATAGCTAAAACTCGGAGAAACCACATTGAAATCAACATCTGGATTAGACAAGTACCCAGTAGGGTTACTCTTCAATCTCAATTTCATGCAATTAGAATCGAATATTACTCGTAATTGATTATTACATTTAGTTCCCAAAAAATTCAACGAATCTTGTAAATAATTTATGGTTTAGTAGTTGTTACCCGCGACTTTGCCTTCCAACAATTGAGATGTAAGCTATTCTATTTTTCAAGTTTAATCAAAATGCACACAGTGTGCAAATTGATTATTCGGTTTAGTTTCGGTGTCGCCTCTGTGGTCTAGCGGTCTGGGTGTTGGAGTTGACTGCATGAGGTCCCGGGTTCGAATCCCGGGTCGGCCAACAAAAAGTAAATTGGATTTTTCCAATTTTCTAATTAAAAAAAATGTTGGTTGGGATTGGAAATGTGCCCGGTTGGCGATAGGCTTGCCACCTATCACATTGTGGGACTTAGTGTCTTCGGCTAGTCGTGGGTGCCTTGGTTGTACCTCTGCCTACCCCTTCGGGGATATGGGCGTGAAGATACTTTAGTTTCGGAGTCCATGAATGACAAAAAACGTGACGTGTAATTTATATATACATATTACTAGATATTATTATACTAAATATTATAATTCGCTAGTATTGCGTTCAGAGGTACTTGAAATGATATATCTGGTTCAAGTTTCCCATATCAAGCATCAATGGAAATTCAAGAGTGACCTGCTATTGGCAGGTTTACCACCTATCGCTTTGTACGACTAAGTACCTTCGAGTACTCGGATGTGCCCAGGCTGTACCTCTGTCTAACTCTTTGCTATAACGGGCTAAGATACTTGTTTTTTCACTTATTGAAGCTTACTAAAGTAAGCAAAAATCTTGACCTAGAAAATAAACAAAAGTCATAATACTGCATAAAAGTAGCTTACAACGAAAACAACATAGTTGCATTACACTTAGGCCTCCGGCCACAGGACAGTGGCGCACTTATTACATCTATGGTCTATAGGTCACGGTTCTCTCTTACCATCAGGAGAGTCGTATATTTGTTCGCTCTTTTCTCACTGAAAAACATTTACAATGAAATCATATACACTGAGCTGACCCGGCAGACGTTGTTCTATATTTTTAATGTGATTTTAGTAAAAAAAATTGGATTGAGTCACCCCTCTTCATTTAGGGGTATGGAAGATGTTGGCCGATTCTCAGACCTACTAAATATGCTCACAAAATTTCATGATAATCGGTCAAGCCGTTTCGGAGGAGAACGGGAACGAACGTTGTGACACGATAATTTTATATATATGTCGGAGATATATCACACAAACGCGGGCCAAATAGGAACCACAGGACTAGTAGACCGAGAGCCTTTAGAGTTAATAAATAATTCAGAAATATCAAAACAAAGCCGTAACACCTGATCTAGTCGTACAACCATATCGTAAACCTCATCATAATAATAAACAGTAGAATAGCTACGTAATTACTCACTACACTGCTTACAAACATAACCACAATCACTCACAAACAACTATAGTGTACACCCATTTGTTACTAAACTAACTATCGTAAACATTGGAGTAAACCTGCTACTACGACAACACTACGTAAACACGTCACGATGGTCGTTCTTACGCAAACGCCAAACCCCTGAAGGGGAAAGGGGGGCTCCACCCCGCCCCTCTTACGTGAATGCCGACCGTATAATGCACTCCCCGGACGATCCACATCCTGGGCCCCAAGATCCCAATTGAATTAACAATTGCGACCTAGAAGTGTTTCTTTGTCAATCTATGACAAGGAGAGACTATTACCAGTGGCGACCTCCGTACTAGACAGTGGTCCAAACACTGAGAGACGTGCACAAAGAATGTCTCCCGCAATATGGCGGCGCTAGGGTTTATATACACGTGGCCGCGGTGAACGGACCAATAAGAAACGAGTTACTTGCTAATGCGCCACCTGTTGTGCTAATGAGACCACTTTATCCATGACTTCCCGACAACGGACCAATGGAAACAAGCTACGAGAATTCCGATGCACCTGTGACGCCAAATGTACTAATGACCACAATATCACAACTGTACTTTGTTCATGAGTATCCGACGTTTCAAGCGGATGCGCCACACATTGCACCGACGACACTCATGACCACAGATATTAGAAAATATACTAGCTCATGACCTTCCGACATATAAGATATAGTTGCTGAATAGAATAAATAGGTATTAAAGATTTTGTTTTATTGGAAGGCAAACAAGAACACCGAATTTCCAATTATAAGAATACACGTTGCATAAAGCCATCAAAGCTGACAATGGTGTGTTGGAATGTTGTCGGCTACCTCATAGAGGTTCTAGGCGGTTGTAAACACTGCTTTTAAAGAATGCCTGCATTCGTTTGGACCATATATTTAATGCAACGTTAAAAATGATCGTAAAATGGAAACAGTTTCCTCTAAGATTACCTCTGTTGGAAGGTATGTTTGCAACTGTTTAAACTGTCTAACATTGCTAAAATATTGACAAACACTGGACTTTGGTTAAATCTAGGCCCATTTTAAATACCTATGGCTGTTTAGTAAATGGGTGCTTATTGATAATTTTCTATAATAAATTAAATTAATGCGTACATGCTCATGATTTCGACGCATTTTAATGTTATTTATATTTCGTAGTCAAAATAAAAGGTCATATCAAATCAATTTTATTGCTCCGATAGGAGTATTGTAGATGTTACAAACATTGCATATGATACTCAATTCTATCTCAAAAATTTCTATAAATTTTAAACAAAGAAAAAATTTCGCTCCAGACAGGGTTTGAACATTTAACCTTTCGTCTCAAGCCGACGAATGCTCTAACCATTTAAGCTACTGAGGATTGAAAGTCCCGTGGCGAAATTTGTAGTTCTTTTCTTTACCGTTAACTGGTAGTTATGTCCTATAGATACACAGTTCTGAGTACCTAATAAATGAGTTCATCATTACAGATTAAATTCACATTTGTAATGGCCATAAGTTTCGTTTCTCTCAAGGTATTTTTATTTTAGTACTTATTTTTCTTGAATCCTCAGTAGCTCAAATGGTTAGAGCATTCGTCGGCTTGAGGTTACATGTTGAAATTATGTCTGGTTCAGGTGTTGGATTTGACTGCATGAGGTCCTGGGTTCGAATCCCGGGTCGAGCAACAAAAGAAAATTTGGGTTTTCCAATTTTCTAATAAAAAAATGTTGCTCGGGATTAGTTATGTGCCCGGTTGTCGATAGTCTTTGCCACTTATCACATTGCGGGACTTAGTGTCTTCGGCTAGTCGTGGGTGCCCTGGTTGTGCCTCTGCCTATCTCTACCGGGATATGGACGTGAAGATACTTTTTTTTTATAGAAATTTAACCAAGCACAGGACAAGTGCTAAAATAAAAATACCAATCTCAAAAAGTCGCGTATTAGTTTTCTTATGAATTATTCCTCCTGCTATCCTGATTGAAATGAAAATACGTCACCTATACGGAAGGTTTAGCGGTACGATATCAACCTGAGGCTCAAACTTAGCCTTTTGTGTCCACCGCTTTCTTATGCTTTTAAAAAAATATGACAATGGCGAGCAATTTTTTTGTCATACAACAATCCCGTTACATGCAAGTTATAGTAAGTAAAGAGACAATGACTTATTACCTATGTCATTTCACCCTTTGATCTTTGGTCTGATAGCATTGTGTGATAATTCGTCGTACATCAACATACAGACGTACAGTTCATTTCAATTCACATTAGGGAAGGTACTCATAATACGTGACCCATTTTAAAAACTCTCTCTTTCTCTTTCTTATGTAATTATTTTGCGTGGTTAAAAGACAATTATCACACACAATAGTTCTAAAAAAAGGTCTAGCTATGTTCAGTCCATTATAAGAAGCCCTGTTATTTTTTCATTTTTCGTTTTTATATGTATAGATACGTATAGCTGTTACTATACATCATTTAAAGCGTTTTTTTATGGTATAGAACACAAATAAGCAGACACTAAAAATAAAGATGTTTTTTTTTTGTGATATTGGAAGGCAAATAAGCAGACGGATTTTCTGATCGCTGTCGGTGAGTCGCTGCGAAACTACCACGTAATAAGACGTCACGGTGTTAGTGATGGTGAGACTATGCTCGCCTTTTACGACCTGCCTTGCAGGAAGGCAGATGGTCTTCTGCAAAGAAGCCCGGACCTACACGGGAAAAAATTGGAAAATATGTTAATTGAGCCTTACCAATATGAGGCTGGAATGAAAAACCTCACGCGTTAGTAAATTTGGTTACGACTGAGCACGACAATGGTGAGCATGGATGATATGACGGCAGATATGGTGGTTGTATCAATCCGGGCAAAACATTACAGGACTCTACTATCATGTTTGACTATAATCAAAAACTGAACTAAATCAGATACCCAAATTGCAAAATACAACTATCGAATGATGGGGTCATCACGTTTTATGCCGGAAAATTACATTTATTATATTGAACTATTTATCTATTCTGGAAAAGTAAACTTAATATATATTTCCGAATGACCTCTAAATAACATTAGCGACACGATTTACAAATATTTGCGCAATACTCTGTACTCGTTACGTGTTTTCATATTTTTAGACGTTCTACTTAAAATTACCGCCGTAACTTAAACTGGTGGCATAACGTCAGTGCTCGCCATTGTCATGTTTTGATCTGGAGAAATCGTTCTTTAAAGAAAGTTCCATAACATTTTTTAAGTCATTGTTTTATAGTTCATAAAATATTACAGATATGTAGGTATGTGATCCAACTGTCTTGCGTAACTTGATGCCTGGAATGTGCAGGAACACTTGAACGTCTAGGTCATCTTACATAAACATACATACATAATAGTTAATACACATACATATTTGGTTGATTATTCGTCTAGACTTTTTTTTAAATACCTGATTGTGTTTTTTTTATAATATAGACTATCTGATCCTATATACGTTGTCCTGTCCTATCTCTGAATATTGTTTTTTTTTCGTATGAACTTTCTGACAATAACTAACAAAACAAAAAAATATAAAAATTGGTTCAATAATTCACGCGTGATGCGAGATGGCCAAGGAAAATGGGGAGTTTCATTTTAATATGTAAAGAATTAGAATTTTAATTCATATAAATAAAGGTTTTATTAGTTCTTACATACATCAATCTTTTTGGATAATACGACAGCATACGATTACATGATTCTCCAAATGGTAAGAGACAAACGTGGCCTATAAACACCATGGATGTTGCAGGTACGTTGCCGGCCTCTTGAAAGCCAATAGGCCTACCAACCCTATTGGTAGGCCTATTGCCTTTCGGCTACCCTAACTCTTACCGCTGACCGAAACATGCCTGTGCCAAACACTGCTATTATGTCGACAGAAATAGGTGAATAAAGGCCAGTGTGGTCTAGCGATTCAGTTGTTGGACTTGACTGCATGAAGTCCCGGGTTCAATTCCCGGGTCGGGCAACAAAAAGAAAATTGTGTTTTTACAATGTTATGTTGGCGATAGGCTTGCCACCTATTACATTGTGGGACTTAGCGTCTTCGGCTAGTCGTGGGTGCCCTGGTTGTGCTTCTGCCTACCTCTTCGGGAATATAGGCGTGAAGATACTTTTACTTTTAGAAATAGGAAAAGCGCTGGATCCCTGCCCAGTTGCAGTCTAGCACTCTGCCACCCATGTCCCATTTAAACTGACCGCCTCTTACGAGCTGTCAGGCCGAGAGGCTGATGGTGTATTCTACACGGGGACACTGGTCAAGACGAGGAAGTAAGTTCATGTTCAATGTGATTGTATCAACCTGTGATGTTTTTCTTGCAGACGAAATGGCGGCGCAGCACCAGGATTCGGCATGAAGACATTGCTGGGCATCACAGCCGGTTCTGTCGGAGCGTTCGTCGGGACCCCTGCAGAAGTATGTTATACCTACTTTTGTATTATTATCTTTATACTACATGTGATTGTGTTGTATGTATGTTTGTTCTATTTTCACGTCCGAGTGGCTAAGTCAATTTAGATTAATTTTGGCATTAAATAGACTAAACTTTGAAGAAAGATATAGGCTACTTTCTATTTTGATATTTGAACGGGTTCCCTCCTCATTAAATGTTTTACCGACAAGAATAGGATTATGAATCACTGACATAACTACTTCAGCCTTGATGGATTATCTGGCAGTCAGGCAGACGTGCTATTATTTATAAGGAACATTCAAAAAATAATCCGTCAACATCCGTTGCAAGTTGTACGTGATATTTTTATTTGTACACGGGCGAATTTCCTGATGGTCCGAAATACACCTTGCCTATAACAGTGTTAATGGAGTGCTGTGTATCTTAGGTTGGGGTGTTGAACGTACTTCGTAAGTAAGTCGACTGCCTTACTCTTTAAAATGGTAAACGAGAATGGCGAACACTAACGTTGAGGCTGTTAGGAAATGCAATCTGATTTGATAGATCTGCTACTATCGGGTGATTTGATAGCAACTGGATCCGTAAAAGGGCATAACATAAGAAAAAAAAGACGGGTTGCACTCCGGGAGTGCAGTGAAAACTTGAATATTAAAGTTGTGCATTTTTGATATCTTGGAATGGTTAGGGAATAATTTTGCACGAAATGCTTTAATTATCAGTATGAAGGTACTATCATTTATGCACAAATAATATTTTCATATTAATAACTGCGTTTGGCTTGATAAAAACTCGCTAAAGTAAGACCACGTGACGGCTAGGAGCGTCGTCATATTATCTATACATCGAACATTGTTCGTCTACACATAAAGCTTATTTTCAAGATGGAACAATTAGAGCAATGTCTGTCGATATTATACGTATCTGCTATCTGTGAGAATGTAATGGGAGGTATATTGCGGCGTATTATGCATTGCGCATTCTATACTCTTCGGAAATATCTAAGCAATACAAAAACAGCAATGAATCTACGTTTTATTTTAGATCTCGCGCCGTCTTATTCGCGCATGTGCAGTGCGCCGTCTTACGTTCTGACGATCTGACGCGAGTTTAGAAGTTTTTACCCATTCGAAAAAAAAGACTTCACTTCAAAAACATAAGAAAATAAATAATATCTATGTAAATTTCATGCGATTGTAAAAGGAGTGTGAAAGATGTGGTGTAAGGGTACATCGTAAATTAATTTGAATATCTTAAGATGCAAATATTTAGGATAACTTTCGATGATGGCCGGCCAAATGTCATAATATGGAATTTTTCTCCGGGGGAGTTCTGCCAATGTAAATACTTTATTTGTTTTACAAATGAGGGCCATAAGTGCAATTTATAACTTAAGCCCAAGAATTTCCCTTAGAGAAAAATTCAAAGATATTAATATGCTAACTGTAACCTTTTAATTATTTATACGGGATACTCACGATCTCTTTTTATTTTATTTGTCGATCGTGATAAGAGATCGTGAGTATCCCGTATAAATAATTAAAATGTTATTAATTCGTGACGATTTAAGTTTAAAATCTTATGTAACTGTTACCTCCCAGTACATCTATGAAAATTTAATATATATTCAGAAAAATTAAAAAAAAAAGAATTTACATTCATTTAAATGAAACTGTGATATACATAATATGGATACGATATACGAGGAATAAAAACAATCTTGCTGTGCATGTGTCCCGTCTCCACGGAGTTACTCATTCTTTCATGGGCCAATGTATACGCTTTTACAATAAACTGCCCGATTTTATAAAAGACCTGCCATTAAATAAATTTAAAAAATGTGTTAAAATGAAATTGTATCAAAAAGGTTACTATACCGTTGCTGACTATCTGTCGGATAAAGAGTGCTTGGGATTAATTGCTCCTCATTCCAATCTTACTAGTAATGATGTGTAAAGTAATACTAATAAATTTGTATAGAATAAGGGGCAGCCCGCTGAGTTTCTTGCCGGATCTTCAAAGTGTGTGGCCGCGTTCCGATCCGGTGGTAGTTCTAGTATTATACTAAATAGACTCGTCACAAGTGCCTCTTGTAAACTGAATGTGAATAAAAATATATTCTATTTTATTCAAAACAACCATTGATATTTCAAATGTTTAGCACCGAGAAATTCAATTTAATCTTGGCCTAGTTGGAATTCAAGGAACTTATAATGTAAATCGCTAGTTTTTTTTAAAGACTGAATATAATTGATTAAAATGAAATAGTTCATTTTGATTTGAAACCTTGCTCTTCGTCTCCAGCCGACGTTGCTTTGCCATTTGTGCTACTAAGCATTCAAATCTTACGGTATAACTTGTATAATTCCTTTCATATCGATTACCGCATTTATCAGGGGGAATGCTCTGAGGAGTTGTTTGGTTTAATTCCAGCCGCTGATATCCACCTTCGGACATCGCGTCAGAGCTTAAAGTATCATGCCCATCATCTCGATGCGTGGCGGTCTACAACTGTGCGATTCCAAAGGCATTTTTTACCCCGTATAACAACCTTTGTGGAATCAGTTGCCGAGGGCGGTATTCCCAAACCATTATGACTTAGGAACCTTCAAGAAAAGAGCGTACTCATTTCTTAAAGATCGGCAACGCATCTGTGATACTCCTGGTGTTGCGGATGTCCGTGGGCGGAGGTGATCACTTTCCATCAGGTGACCTACTTGCTCGTTTGCCTCCTCTTCTATAAAAAAAAACGTAGATCAGTATGACATACTGATCTACGTTTTTTTTATAGAAGAGGAGGCAATCTGTCATTGTCAATCCGTCTGCTCGGTGGCTTTCCAATATCAAAGAAAAAACCAGGCACTTTATTAATTCCTTGCAATGTAGTTTTTATCAGAAAAAATAAAAAAACTTTCTTCGAAATTGACTGGTTCGAGATTTCATGGCTACACAGTTCTATGTTTATTCTATTACAATGAGCTCATCATTGCAGATAAAATTAAAATTTTATAGCGGCCATAACTCTCTAAAATATTTATTTTTTTGTTATTTAGCATTTTTATTTGTATTCAAATTTAGTTTTTAACGTCAAATATTGTTAGTTTTAGTTTTTATACGCCGAAAAGGCAGTTATTCTTAGTATGTTATGTATACCTTAGATTCGCATACCATTTACTGCAGTAATAAAAGTTTTATGAATTATGGCATCCCTAATATTTATTTTAAAGAGCACATCAAAAGCTGTTGATATTGCTGTTCTACTAATCAATTTTGACTGAAAAGGAAAGAATTATCGCTGTGTGAAGTTTCATTATACATAATCTATATATATAAAAATTACCCAAACAAAAAAGTGTATATAAAAATTAATGCCA
>NJDC01058371.1:0-14000 GCA_002245475.1 Calephelis virginiensis
GTAAACTGACATTTTGTATTTTTTGTTTTTCTTTTGTTACGAAAAGGACTAGGTAAAATAATATAAGGTCTCCAGCTATCTTGGCCGATTTATGAAATAGCTTTTTTAGTTTTTGGCATGGGCAAGAAATAGGTTAAAAATTTTATTGTCCTAATCTAAATCTACTAATTTGTCTCACTTTTGTGCTGTGACATATCTCAAAGTGTATCTATAAAGACGGCGGGAGTTAATACCTTTGATACGCATTCTTTTTAAATGTAACAACATAGATTGGAATTGCCTCATAGACTTGTTTTCATTGAATATGATTTTGGTGTAAGCATTTTCGACCCAGCAAGAGGTTCACCTATAAAGAAAGTCGTTGTCTATCCAGTTATTAATATATGTCTATGTTTAAGAAAGCCTCGAGCAACGTGGACGCCCACAGAAGTTTCTCTCGTTCTGCAAATAAATTAAATCGACCTACAAGTCATATAAATCGAGATCTGATATACCTAAAGCAATCAATTAAATACATAAATGTTTTACCCGGTTTATTTTACATTAATAAAACTATTTCCTTGCTGCCTGTGCTGTGCTATAAACTATCCTGCCATAAAGAAAATGACATATTCCGATCCGGAGTTTAGGGTAGCTGGTAGACTTGCATAATAGGCTTTACACCCTGGCCACAGGATTGTGACATCAATAGTTTCTGCAAGCGATAAGTGACAAACTTACCATCAGGAGAGCTGTAAGCTTATCCGCTGTCATATATGTAATATATAAAAAAAACTACTCTGTTAGCATTGCTGCAAACACATCACTTTATACTCTTATTTTTTTTAATAATGCAACGACAATAATGTTAAATACTTAGCCCTATTTGTGCTTTAAGAAACAGCAAAAAAGTAGGAGGCCCTTCTTGGTAAGAAACCAACTTTGTCTAAAGTCAACATATATGTTACGGACGTCGCTACATAATGGCTTAAAGCCAGGTCAGAATACAGTGGCGAGCAGAGACACCATAGTGGTACGGATACATAAGACTGTGGTACAACTCCAGATGAACTGTTTAGCTTTAACGCCTATTAAAACTGATAAATCACCTATTTACCATCCCTTTGTTATTAGTTTAAACCCACAGCACGTTGTACCAAACTTTTGTCATCGACAATATTTAGCAAGTTACTAGCTTGGTTTGCTTAAGTTTCCGATAATGTTTTTTTATCAATTACATAATGTATATTTAAAACATCCACATTGACGAAGTCTACAGAATCAGAATCAGAAAGACTTTGTGCGCGTCGACATTTTTGAAACTACCACAGAATCGGAATTGCGGCCACACACTGAAAAGATTCGGCGAAAGAAACTCGACGGGCTTGTATTTTTTCATTGCTAATAGTAACATCTAATCTAAGTAATGTATCTATAATCTAAATAAATTAATCTAAAAAAATCGTATAAAAATACATTGCGAAGAGCATCCTAGCCCTGCTTAAAGTTTATACATCAATTATTAGCCATGGCCCATGGATATTCTAATATCAGTCACATTTTTGGTATATTACTAATATTATAAACAAGAAAGAATGTATGATTCTATGTATGATCTGTTTTCACTTCAAAGTGACGATATTAATCATTTTGGCATAGAAATAAATTACACATTAAAGACATGCAAATGCTACTTTATATGTGGCGATTGTACGCGACCAAAGCTTGTCACTTTAAAAAAATGCAAAGATATTTACGCCAAGTCCCTTACGAGATAGGCAGAGAGTATCGAGTGCTAAATGTCGCGACATTGAAGGCCTACCTAGCTGGCTCTACATTTTTTACTCTTTTCAAACATACACGCCAGTTTTAGTGACTCTTGACACCAACTAGATAAAACTCGATGAGAAAAAAACTTTGTTTATTCTTTCTTTTTTTAATATTGTACTTTTCCTTATTTTTATGTTTATTTTTTCTGAATACTGGTTGTTGGGAAGAAATCGCTCATTAGCGATAAAACCACCATTTGTATAATTTACTTACTATTGTAATAGTTGTAGTACTTTAATATGTTTTTGTTGTGCAATAAAGTGTTGCGTTGGTCGAGTGGCTAACGTACATGCCTAATTACAACGACTTACCGCGAGGCACGGGTTCGATTCCCGACGGAACGTGTGAAGAACATTTAGATGTCTACATTTCCGGGTCTGGGTGTTTATTAAATTTATTCTGGTATCTATTTAAGTATTTCTATGTTATAGAATCTTTGACTAACACCCATAACACAAGCATATAATTTGCTTACTTTGGGTTATATTCAATTTGTGTAACTTTACCAAGGATATTTAATTTAATTTAATTTATTATAAGTAGAATAATAGTAGTAGTATTAGAATAGAATTAGTAGAATCGCCTCTGTGGTCTAGCGGTCCGGGTGTTGGACTTGACTGCATGAGGTCCCGGGTTCGAATCCCGGGTCGGCCAACAAAAAGAAAAATGGATTTTTCCGATTTTCTAATTAAAAAAAAAAGTTGGTCGGGATTGGAAATGTGCCCGGTTGGCGATAGGCTTGCCACCTATCACATTGTGGGACTTAGTGTCTTCGGCTAGTCGTGGGTGCCTCGGTTGTACCTCTGCCTACCTCTTCGGCGATATGGGCGTGAAGATACTTTTTAGAATAGCCCGGCATCACTACAAATTATATAAGTTCAAGTCCTCAGCACATACCTAATACCAACATTAGATGTTAACAAATGTGTAATCAACAATATTTGGCGAGTTACGTTGCGTTCGCCGGTTTCTGATAATACTTAATATCAATTACGATATCCGTGACCCCGGTTATCTTTATTAATATAATGCTGAAGAGTATTTTGTTTGTGGCCTCTGTGGTCTCGCGGTTCAGGTGTTGAACTTGACTGCATGAGGTCCCGGGTTCGAATCCCGGGTCGGGCAACAAAAAGAAATTTTGGTTTTTCCAATTTTCTTATAAAAAAATGTTGCTCGGGATTGGATATGTGCCCGGTTGGCGATAGGCTTGCCACCTATCAAATTTTGGGACTTAGTGTCTTCGGCTTGTCGTGGGTGCCCTGGTTGAGCCTCTGCCTATCTCTTCAGGGATATGGGCGTGAAGATACTTTACTTTACTTTTGGTCTTTAACTATTCAATATACTTTTGAAACAAAACCATCGCCTTGACCGCCTTATTGGTCGAAGCCCGAGGGTTCATACACGCATCGAACACGAGAAGTACCTATCGTTTATAGATCTAAAGATTTAGGTGCGTTGCCAACATGGCTCTGGGACTTAAAGCCTCTTGTTTTAATTAGTTTTATATTTCTTATCGTCAGTGATAAATATAATGCCATTCTAGACATACACGCAAGATGACTACCTCCCCCTTCCTTTTTACCTAGGAAATACCTACTCCTACCACTACAGCATCAGTAATCACCATTGTTGTGTTCTTTATTAGAAGGATTCGAGGTAACCTTAACGCAAGAGACACAATTTATTAACATTGCTTGTAATTTCCACTATAATATTTTTATCTTCATATTTTAGGCAACCGATTTTGCTCATTATCAGAGCAGCAGCAGAGAGCAGCTATAGCAACAGAAGTTCTGTTTAAAATAATACCGATTATTACACAGCCTTCGGTCGTTTCAGTAGTTATAGCCCTGTTGATGCAACCGGTTGGCTTAAATATGATTATCTTAATATATATATATATATAAACAAAAAAATTAACATCCGAGCGAAGCCGGAATAGGCAGCTAGTAAAATATACTGATAGGTAGTGGAAATTACAAGTGAAAGTAATAAATTGTGTCTCTTCCGTTAAGTTTACCTTGGACCTTTCTTAAACCAGAACACGACAGTAGTGAGCACTGACGCTATGAGGGTAGGAGTAGGTAAATCCTAGGTAAAGAAGAAAGGGAAGGGAGTGACCTTGAGTGTCAGTTACATGACACAGCGTCACTAAACATCGGATACAAGATATCAGCTATCGTGGTTAACCTCAGCCATACGTCACGTTATTTAATTTTTACAAAGGAAAAAGAAAACCGGAGTTCCTCATGGTAACATATTCATTATCCATAAAAACCAAAGATGTTAGGTAAGGGATAAGATCCTATCGGTAGGTTATACCAGTACACAAATGTTTACAAAACATTAGCAGTTCTGCTGTTTCAGCTTTAATAAACCAATAGCACTCATACATATGTACACACATATCTTCACGCCAAGTCCCCTGTTAACCAACCAGAGAGTATTGAATGTCAAACGTAATGATCTTTAACTTTTTATACATAGACGCGGATTTTAGAGTCGCCGTCCTCGGAAGATATCCGAGCAAGTTGGTTATACAATCTGAACCTAAGTCTCTCAGGGTACCTACTATCCATATTAGCATTGTATATATGGTTTGTTATTGACATTTTTTCAACACGATAGATACAACGTATCAGGCACTTTTTTCATTTCTACACTATCTTTTTATTATTCTTTCATTCCTTCTTTCTCCCTTATCTCGCTCTAGCAAATGCGGAAGACAAGAACAGACTAAATAACTAATAGTGGTGGAAAATAACCTTTATATCATATTATATCTTATATCTATAAAAAATTCAATAACCCCCGACAAAACCTACACGCAATGTAGCTTAGAACTATCTAGGAAACGTCAGAATTCAATTAAAAAAAATCTTCATCAAATTCGGTCAATCCAGTTCACAAGTTATGACGCCTCACACAGACATATACAGAGACGTCAAACTAGCAACACGAGGATCGTTCTTCGTCGGAGGTTAAGAATAGGAGTAGGTTTCGTACACCTGTGCACCCTTGATAGAAAGCTCCTAAGTTATCTGAAAGTTGTTCTGTCACTTTAACCATATTAAAGCGATAAAGATGAAACATAAACTCTTTTGTAGTTTTAAAAAAAGAACACGTGGTACACTAGTACACTAGTACTAGTTACACTACTACATGGATTTGGAACTGATATTTAGATGCCTTTTGTTGTAAAAAAAATACTTGGTATTGATATAATTACTTGGTTACCCATGTAAATCAGACGACATGTTTTTCAAAATTGGTTCAACGGTTCCGGAGATTACTTCCCACAAACAAACTTATAAAACTTATTTATAGTATTAAATGGATGATGACAACGATTATAAGCCAGTTAATAACAAAATAAATTGTTATTAAACGTTGTAATAAATCAATATAAATGGCTCCCTTAATGAAAGATTATAGACTATTCGCAACGTCACAAGAGCAGGATACATGTGCTCTTGACCAATCAACCTTCTATGATTTATGCCCTGCTGTCTAAGAAAATATTTAGTCTAGAGAGCACGTAAATAAAAATTCATTAAAATATGCCTAAGCTTGATGATGTATCGGCAGCAATGACAGCTACTGCATCTAATTTTTATAAAAACCAGCCAGGGAGCCATCAAAATATACATACAAAATTTCAACTAAATCGGCCCGTTTGGAAGGAGTTAGGTGATCAAAAATTAAGACTATGTTTTCAAAACTTTATTTTGTAGAACGTTACAAAAACTTAAAAAAACATATTTAATATCAAAAATATTTACCGCCTACGTTTAATACGTTATTGCCGCACTGGCACTAGAAAATAATTATCATTTGTTATTTCTTTGATTAGTTAGGTATCGTCTCGCCCATATCCCCGAAGAGGTAGGCAGAGACACAACCAGGACACCCACGACTAGCCGAAGACACTAAGTCCCACAATGTGATAGGTGGCAAGCCTATCGCCAACCGGGCACATTTCCAATCCCGACCAAATTTTTTTTTTATTAGAAAATTGGAAAAATCCAATTTTCTTCTTGTTGGCCGACCTGGGATTCGAACCCGGGACCTCACGCAGTCAAGTCCAACACCCGGACCGCTAAACCACAGAGGCGACTATTTTAACTAATTTTAATTAGTTTCGTAAAATGGTTTTACAAAAAACATATCTGTTAATTTTATTTTTACAGAAATTTTAATATTTTTTAATATAAACTGAATCTTTTTTATCTTAACCAATCTAAACATTATCGTCACCATTACATCAGATGACTTACGGCCAATGTTAATAACGTCTCTCAATCTAATGGATTTCAAGCAATCTAGATAGCTGCGTATCCGCCGGCCTATCCTATACCTCATTCCCATATTTATCCTGTGCACAGATATATTATTGGCAAGCGATAACATAAAAATGGATCAAAATATCAATCTTGGACAGCGAGTTTTGGATTAGGATTAATTATTAATATTGGCCGTTATGTATCGTAAAGTAAAGAAAAATAACGATAATGTTGATGGTGCCTTGCCGACTTAATACTTTATTTTATTATAAGTTGCTTTATTATTTAAACAGCTTGCATAACTTTCTGCTATAAAAATATTTTTTTATTTTTTATCTACAATTTCCTTTTCTCTATGTCTAGTTAAAATCAAGATAAGTGAGCGCACACCTTAATGAGGTAGCTACCTATATGATATATCTACACCCGTGTTTACAATTCAGAATAGTTGTTTGCACAAGTGATTATTACGTCATGATATGCCAATTATTGATATTAAGTCATCACAATTTATACCTAACAGGTGGAAATGTTAAAATTGAATATTTCTCAAGTTTTGAGAAAAAAACATTGTAAATGTAAACCATTTTCTGGAATTTTCATTTTTAAATAATTAGTAATTACTCAGACAAAATGTTAACGAGTTGTTTTTGAGTTATACTTAATATTAATAATAATTTACTTAGACTCAAGTCAGAGCCGGATTAAGGGGAGGGCAACAGGGGTGAAAGCCTCTATGTATTCACAAACAAGGGGGCCCCACACCAGAGACTCGTAAAGAAATATTTCAAATTCCGAATAGTAAACTGTAATCAACATATTTTCCTTTGATATTTTTCAACGTTTTTATATTTACTTACACGTACAGCATTTAAAACCATGATATATTGATTTGAAATATTAATAGAATTGATTTTAAATATTAATACAATTGTCGCCTCTGTGGTCTAGCAGTCCGGGTGTTGGACTTGACTGCATGAGTTCCCGGGTTCGAATCCCGGGTCGGCCAACAAAAAGAAAAATTGGATTTTTCCAATTTTCTAATAAAAAAATGTTGGTCGGGATTGGAAATGTGCCCGTTTGGCGATAGGCTTGCCACCTATCACATTGTGGGACTTAGTGTCTTCGGCTAGTCGTGGGTGCCTTGGTTGTACCTCTGCCTACCTCTTCGGGGACATGGGCGTGAAGATACTTTTAATAGAAAAGTCGACTGACTAACATTAGTAAAATAAACAGTTTGGGAAAAAATGGAGAAAAGGAGTCTTCACGCATTTGTTGCTCCGAGACCTTCAAACCCCGAAATTTAGCCTTGACTAAGTATTGAAATTTAGGACAGTTTTTTTAGTATTTTCTAATTACCTATATTCTTATAGATTGATATAAAATTCAGTTTTGTTAGTACATTCCAAAAGCATTATCTTAGATAAAATAAATTATAAAAGTAATACGAGTTTTATAATTACTAATAAGTAGACAAAAAAGTTTCTTTAAAATTTTACTAAGTGTAAAATCATGTGAGTAACATCACTATTTATTTAATAAAGCATCATAACTTTTTACTAGGTATATGGACAAGTCCTAAATAATTATTTTTTAAACGTAGGAAAAGGCTTATGTAACTTTCAACTAATGCCTATCTGTTTAGTACCTAATGCCAGTAATACGCAGTAGCCTTTGCAGTAGCAAGATAACCTTTTATAAATCAAAGTCGTAAGTTTCTATTCCGTTCTTTAAAACTTAAAGGAAAGTTCAGAGAAATGAGAATAACAAAAAAAATTACAATATTATAAGTGTTTGATATAACATTATATTAACAACTTGTTATTACATATTATGTAACATAAACTAATCAAAAGTCTAAAATTGTTATCATGAATTAACATAACAGGAAAAATGTTTGTTAAGAAGCAGAATAATATCAACGTCACGTGTTTTGTAATGAATTGATTTGGTCTACATGAATAAAATAAACACGCCGGCTGTAATAAAAACACACTAAGTAATATTTAAATGCGAAAACGACACATTAACAAAAATATTTGTAAGGGACTTTTGCCAAAATAATCTATACCTATTGCAGTGACTTGATAATTAAGGCCTAATAATAATTTAGTGGTCCCAATTACAAGTCAAAACAAATTAATATGAAAGTCCTACATGTTTACAAACGTTTAGTACCTAAACTGTCGCCTCTGTGGTCTAGCGGTCCGGGTTTTGGACTTGACTGCATGAGGTCCGGGGTTCGAATCCCGAGTCGGCCAACAAAAAGAAAATTGGATTTTTCCAATTTTCTAATAAAAAAATGGTGGTCGGGATTGGAAATGTGCCCGGTTGGCGATAGGCTTGCCACCTATCACATTGTGGGACTTAGTGTCTTCGGCTAGTCGTGGGTGCCTTGGTTGTACCTCTGCTTACCTCTTCGGGGATATGGGCGTGAAGATACTTTTTTTAGTACCTAAATGTTTTTTTTATTTCTATGCATCCCATTTCATTATTTTTTCAAACAAAGTTAGGTTGACTGGTTGAAATGACATGTAGCCTTAAGTCCACCTTTGTACACCATAGTGAATTTTAATTCCTTTCTTACCCATCGTCGGCTTGAGACGAAAGGTTATAGGTTCAAATCCTGTCTGGGGCGAATTTTTTTCTTTCTTTAAAAAGTTATAGAAATTTAACCCAAGCACAGGGCAAGTGCTAAAATAAAAATACGTTAAATAAATAAAGTTCATCAGCAAAAAGTAAAAAATACCGTAAATGCTTTGAAGCGACTAAAAAAAATATTTTCATTGAACAAACAAATTTTTAGTGTTGAAAAAGGAATCGCACAATACAAAGTAAATCGTAGTAAACAACTTGAGTTATAAGGTTTGTAGCGAATCTATTATAGGTACCTACCCGCGACATAAAATGACGATGGTGAGCGACGAGTTCTGCATTTAATAGGACCCATTAAGATCAATTTGTCACGTCAAAAATATTTACTGATTAAGAACATATTGTGTTTATTTTCATTGTGGTAATTGGCTGCTCTATCAAAATTTGCGAATATCGCAAAAAGAAACATATTTTTACAAAGTAGGCAAATTTCAATTCCTCTAGCTAATAAATTCCTAAGTTTAGTAAAACGTTCAACTACATTCCATGAAACTATGTTTTTATAACATTTTAGTAAGTTTAATATTAAAAACAACTAAAAAGATAACATTTTAAGTTTTTTATGCGTAGTTTCGGTGTTGCACAAGGGACAATCTTAGGCCTCCTATTATATGTCATTTACATCAGTGATTAAATTAAATTGTGTAATCGTTGTTATTGTAAATACCATACTTAACGAGTAAATGTCGGAAGAATTATTTGCGCTAGCCCGACCTCATCAAATATTATTAAAATGGTGGAATGTCGTCAGAGCGGTTACGACTTCATGTTTGTTAATCTATAAATAAATGCTATATTTATTTATCAATTTTTTAAACAACTTCAAAAAAGTGCTAGAGTACTTAAAACAGTACATATTGTTAGTCTAAAAGCTCTTGATAGCCAACCTGTTAACAAGAGAGGAATATCGAAAAGGACCGTTTAAGATAAAAATTGTTGTATAGGATATTGGCACTATTAACAACGTGTGGAAGTCACAATTGATTTTTGAATATTTATTTAACTATAAACTTCTGACTAAAAACAGGTAAATTTACTAAAATAAATAATTTTATCTCAAACACGAAAGCTCTGCGAAAACTTTCAAGATAAAGATAATATCCCACAATAATTTTTGTACATTTTTTTTAAATATCCGTTTCTCTGATTTGGTTAAAATTGTTTTTAAAATTTGATCAGCAATCCTGCTAATCACAAGAACGATGTAAGAAAAATACAAAAACACTTACACGTAGGTCCTTGTGAGTGTCACAAACGAGTCGAAATAGCGTCAAGGGCAATAAGATAATTTATTTGACGAGAACACTAGCAGCTGCTAACACAGTTGGACAGTAACTGTCGTCCATCGCGAGCCGCGCGCGTCACTCCACTGGCGCGATAGCCTCTGACACCAGCACTAGCAACACACCCAACAGCCAAGAGGCTCGAGTCGACACACCCGTCGCACTCCCATAAAACTGACTTTACAGCTTGTTTATGCCAAGACATTGTTTACATTTTCCAACCTGTTTTGACGAGTTGAAAGTTTTAAATTATAATATCCCAATCAACAGACCGCAGATTCCGGACCAAACTATGAAACCTCCTTCGCAATTTCTGCTGCTGCTGCTGTGAGAGGCGAACAAAGGTAGAGTGCAACATGCCCGGGTAAGGATCGAACATCTTACCTACTCCTGTCCCAAAAATGATTCTGTCATGTTCCGGCCTGGAAGGTAGGGTAGCCGGTAGACTTGCACAATTGGCCTAACACTTCAGCCTTTGGACAGCGACGCATCTACAACATCCCTTGTCTCTCTTGTCGTGTTCCCTGTCTTACTTTAGTCACATTCTAACCCTTCATTCAATGTATCTAAAAACCATATCGATCATGTCAGTTCAAAAAAACCGAATTGAAATCGGTCCATCCGTTCAAAAGTGACAATGCCACAGACAGACAAACACACACACGCACGCACAAGCCCATGCTTACACACAACTACACACACACACACACACACATACACACACACACACACACACACACACACAAGCGCGCGTTTAATAGCATTGAAACAGTCTCTTAAAGTTTTTCGACACTCTCTGTCAACCCTGTATGGGACTTGGAGTAAAGACTTGTATGTAGGTATGTATGTTTTTCAATATTATATAAAAAGGAGGGACATGAATAGACGACAGACTAATTACACCCATGGAGATAACATTAGATATTACTTACCCAAAATTGTTTTACGTCCTATATATGATAACAGTTTGTTGATAGTTCAATGAAATGAACGATTATAATTAATTATACCATTCTGATAAAATATTTCTGCCAAAACTCGATTGAATAGCATAATAATCCTGTCAGCCACGGCTCAACAAATCTCGTCATTATCATGTTCCAGTTTAGAAAATAGAGTATCCTTTAAACTTACTTACTCCTAAGGGTTAAACGTACCAGCATTAGAAAACTTAGCCAGACAGGAAAAGAAATGGAGACAAAACTTTCTCAACAAAGATGACCTCTTTTATTATATAGTTACAAAAATTGTTTATTTATTTACGTTTGTCTGCAAAAGTTAAAGTATTTTAACGTCCATATCTCCAAAGAGGTAGGCAGAGGCACACGACATCCACGACGAACCGAAGATATTAAGTCCCACAATGTGATACTGGCACATATCCAATCCCAGGCAACTTTTTTTTTAATAAAAAATTGAATTTCACATTTCAATCCGGAGATCGATGCCAGGACCTCAAGAACACAAAGGCGGCCACAGACCGTCTACAAGAAAATCTTTATTGAAACGAAGTTTTGGAGAAAAGCTTTTGGAGGAAGGCTTGGAGGAAATAGGGATTTTGTTACGTGGCCAAACTGAAAAAAATGTGATAGAAAAAACCGTAAGAATAAGTGGGAGGAATAAAACCGCTAAATGAGACGTGCGCAGGCGCGACAATTGCTGTGCGACCGAACTGAAAAAAATGTGATAGGAAAAACCGTAAGAAAAAGTGGGTGGAAAAAAGCCGTTAAATGAGACGTGCGCAGGCGCGACAGTCATATACACAAGCAAGTAGTGTATAATACCCATAGATTTATAATACCTTTCTCTTCCTCCCTCACTCCACCCCGCCAATGCATAGTTTAAACTCGTGAAATGTGTCGATTCTACATTAGCCGAAGGATAAGGTGGTCATGTTGTTTTACCAACCTGAAGCCGGGATGTTAGGCCTCGGGCAAAAGTAAGTTTACCGGCTACCTTACTTCCGAACCGGAACACGTCAGCGGCAAGTACTGACGTTATGACGGCAGGAACAATCAAGGCGGTAATACCAAATACCAAACCGGGCAAGTCGTTGCAAAACTTTCACCTAGTACTACACTAAGGTAATATGCTTTCTCTAGTTGCAAGTGTACCTTTTTCCAAAATCTTTTTAATATAAATGTTTAAGGTTATCAGGAATTTGTCGGTAAGTACGAAAATGGACATGCGATATACATTATTTTTGTAACAGTTAAGTTTTTAATTAGGCACATGCAGTTTCTCACTATTTTAGAAATATGTAATTTCTACATAATATGTAATAGGTGCTACATTTTTTTTTGAAACACATTATCATGTTATTTACAAAAACTATCATAGTATACAGCAAAGATAAATGTAAAATATTGAGAATTAAAAAGTTGTCTCGCCTCTGTGGTCTAGAGGTCCGGCGTCGGACTTGACTTCTTGAGGTCCCGCGTTCGATCCCCGGGTCAGGCAACAAAAAAAATTAGAAAATGTATATTTTCAATTTTCTTATAAAAATAGCGTTGCCCTGGATTGGATATGGGCACATTGGCATGGGCATTCTTTCATTTTATCATTCACTCATTCATTCATTATTATTCATCAAACTATATATCATTATATTCCATACATTTATTATTTAAACTATATTGTTTTTTAGCGATTTCGTCAGCATCATTATGTAACTTTATTTTTTTTTTAATTTTTCACTTTCATTACCCCTTTGGGACGAAATTCCATCCTTTGGGAGTAGATTTAATAAAAATAGCAGCCTATGTTTGTACTCGGATCATATCAAATTCCATCAAAATCGGGTCAACAGTTTAACCGTAAAAGCGTTACAGACAGATACATACTTGCATTTATAATATTAAGTGTAGAATTAAATTTGGAATATGAAAGCACTTGGTAAGAAAATATTTTTTTAAAAATTCTGCCCTCTAAACTAAGAGACTAAAGTCTTTTACAGTTCGTCAAACTCAAATTTATGTTGTCCAAATTTTGTGTTTACGCTATAGATTGAAAACTATTGCCATCTATGGTAATAACAGTTTCTAAAGTAAAGTTCTGCAGGCATCACCGACCCATTTAACTAATTTACATTTCTATGTAAATTTTTGTTGTCTTTAGTTATAAGATACTTCTTTAACTAATATTTAAAGAATTTGATGCCTTGATATAAAACAAGTTACAAAAAAAATAGTCTAAGTTAACCATCTCAGGTGTTATGTTTGATAACAGCATCAGAATGCAAATAATTTATGACATCAGTACCCGTCCTTGTCATGTATCACGTTATAGGATAGGATAGAAGGTAAACTTTCTTACGCTAGACATTCCAGCCCTAGCATTTAGTAACAGGCGAGTTATATTTGGTAGCAAGCGACTTACAGATATTTCTTATCATCAGGACATTTGATCACTGTTAAATTATACATACTAATAATATAAACGATTCTATTCGCCTCTGTGGTGTAGAGGTTCAGTTGTTGGAATCCCGGGTCGGGCAACAAAAAGAAAATTGGGTTTTTCCAACTTTCTAATAAAAAAACGTTGCTCCTGATTGGATATGTGCCCGGTTGGCGATAGGCTAGCCACCTATGACATTATGACACTTGGTCGTTGGTGCCCCGGTTGTGCCTCTAATCCTATCTCTTATATAATAAGTATATATACCTCTAATTAATTCTACAGAATTTCCCCAAATAGGTATCCCATAATATAGCATATTATAGCACTACAAAAAAACATCCCCATTATAAGTTCAGAGATATTATGTACTTATTTAAACCTGCTGGCTGATACTTCTCTTATTCTTCTTTATAGGTAGGTACATAATAAATAATAAATAAATGTATAAATAAATATCCCTGGACAAATCACACAAATTGAATCTAACTCCAAAGTGAGCAAATCATATGCTTGTGTTATGGGTGTTAGTCAACGATACTAGTACATAGAAATACTTAAACAGATACCAGAA
>NJDC01058371.1:23051-45294 GCA_002245475.1 Calephelis virginiensis
TATAGTTTTCTAATATTGAAGTCACGTAGATTTTTTCTGATAGTATAAAATAAGAAAAAAAATTGTGTGTGTGTGTGAAAAAAAAATATTGTGTCGTACAATCACATATATCACAATTTATACGTAAAAAAGTATCTTCACGCCTATGTACCCGAACGATTAAGCAGAGGCACAACCGGGGCCCCCTTGACTAGCCGTAGTCACTAAATTCCACAATGTGATAGGTGAAAAGCCTATCGCCAACCGGGCACATATCCTATCAGGCAACGTTACTTTAATTAGAAAATTGAAAATGCACATTCTCTATTTTTTGTTGCTCGACCTGGGGATCGAGCCCAGGACCTCAAAAAGTAAATCCGATTGCAGACCGCTAGACCATAGCTAGGCGATACAATATATACGTCTTATAACATATCCCAACCATGATATAAATTACGTAAGTACCTACCTATATGTTGCGTTAACATTTAAAGCATCTAACCCTCTGTGATCTGGCGGTTCAGTTGTTGGACTTGACTGCATGAAGTCCCGGGTTCGAATCCCGGGTCGCGCATCAAAAAGAAAATTGGGTTGTTCCCGTTTTCCAATAAAAAAACGTTGCTCAGGATTGCATATGTGCCCGGTTAGCGATAGCCTTGCCACCTACCACATTGCGAGACTTAGTGTCTTCGGCTAGTCGTGAGTACCCTGGTTGTGCCTCTGCCTACCACTTCGGGGATATGAGCGTAAAGATATATTTTTTAAAGCATCTAAATCGCTCATCTAGAGATAAATCAGCTCACAACGCGTTGTGGGTCGGAGTACCTACTATATATTTTGTTCTGTGCGTTGTGGTTATTATAAAACATTCACTTGTGTACTGGTAAATTCAATCATAGTAAAAATGTCTACCTGCGTTATGGCACAGAATGATCGCCAATCCGATTCGTTTTTTTATGTGTCAAAGCAGCGAACAAGTTCTTGGCTTTCCTGATCATAAGAGACGATCGTAGATGACAGCATAGATGTTGTAAGTGCCTCACTAGCCTATGACCGTAATCATACCGGAACATGATACATTCATTACAAGAGATTCCGCCCTACACCCGATCCAAATCCGATCCGAGCCCGTGAAAATATTGGTCTAGAAAACTCGAACTGAATTCGGATATTGCTTACGCACTAGTCCGATCCAAACCCGTGAAAACTCGGACCGAATTACGTCATTTTATATAGACCCACAGCAGTGTTCGTGTTAAAGAGATGTTACAAAAATATTTAAGTATATCAATATATTCTACCATATTTTGGGGTGCAAATGTTTTAATATCTAAAAAACATTTTATTTAAATATATATACTTTAACTTTTAAGCCAAATATTTATATTAATAACTAGTTTAATTATTTATTACAGTTGTAGTACTTTGATATGTTTTTGTTGTGCAATAAAGAGTTGCGTTGGTCGCGTGGCTAGCGTACATGCCTAACTACATCGACCGACTGTGAGGCTCGAGTTCGATTCCCGGCGGGGGCAGGCATTTGTGTGATGAAGATTTAGATGTCTGCATTTCCGGGTCTGGGTATTCATTTAATTTATTCTGGTATCTATTTATGTAGTAGAATCGTTGACTAACACCCATAACACAAGCACATAATTTGCTTACTTTGGGGTTAGATTCAATTCGTGTAACTTGTCCAGAGATATTTATTTATTTATTTAAAATAAGTCAAGCACATATACCTAAACAAATACCATGAGTCCTTTCACAGACGCAGAAAACGTAAAGATTTCTGGGTGCACCTTCCCCCCGATCATAGAAGACCTCGCCACGTGTTATCGGATCCCCCGGACCCAATAACCGCGGCAAACGCTATTCTCCCAACTCCAAACCGGAACACGACAATCTCACATCACCTTAGCACAACACTGCACCGTCGCCGCCGGTCTCGGCGACGAAGACCTCTCTTGCGCCCGGCGCCTAACGCCGAGCGACGAGCCACAAATACTCCTCCACCAAGTCCACCCAGTAACCAGAACGCAGCACCAAGTCGAGGTACGGTCTCCCGGGAGACAGCCCTTGGTGCTGGCGTTGTAGGTAACAGCCCAATCCATCTAAATAATGATGGCCCACAAAGTTCGGTGAAGTTGTAAAAATCGTAAGATTAGCAACAAATTAGTCATTAAAAAAAAAATGGGTGCACCTTTTGCAAGATCGACGATTAAAAGGAGCTTTCTAAAATCAGCACCTAGCGTTACGTCAGGAAACGACAGAAAATATGAGAATCGTCATGACAGTACATAATTAAGATAATAATAAATATACGTAAAATAATATACATAGTATAACTTCTATAATTTTTAAAGAAACAAAAAATTTCGCCCCTAGTTAGTATTTGAACCTATAACCTTCCGTCTCAAGCCGACGAATGCTCTAACCATTTGAGCTACTGATATGGTAATAACCAAGTCACCAGTGCGTGCGTAACCTTACAATACAACGAAAATAAAAAAAATAATCTTAGTGTGTATGTAAATATAATGTACACTCATATAGACACATATTTTATTTTATTTAAAAAGTCGCCAGATAGTAGTAGTTTCCATAGGTTTCGGAAACCGCCAAGGAGCAATCTCTTTTCTTTTATGGACTCTTATTTTACTCTTGGACTAATACTAAAGACACTGGATGCGTGCCGTTCCACGTCACCCAGCCGCACACTCTCTGCTCGTACCCAAGTTGGCTTTAGCTCGGAGGCAGTGCGCGAGCGTTCATACAAATAGTACTATGGCTACTTTGGTCCGTTAAAAATCTTCTCCGGAATGAAGATTCTAGATGACAGAAACAAATCGGATGAAGAGATCGGATCTAGTGCGTGAATTACCATAGAAATAGTTCTACGGCTGCTACAGACCATATTTTTACGGGTTCAGATCGGATTCGGATCGGACGTAGTGCGGAATCTACACGGACGACACACGAGTCACGAGTTTGTACGGTACGGTCGAATTCCTGAGGATGCCTCGGTGTAGAGGCGAAACGTACGTCGAGTGCGATTTGGTGTTCTCTGTGGTGAGTGCTTCGACAAAGTTGGCGAAGGACGTGACAAGTGGTTTTGTTTCCCGTGTTCGGACTCTATTTGTGATCTGGTCGCGGAGGTGGGAGGTGGGAACTTTAGGTAGGGTTGTCACATGTAAAGAACGTGACAATTTATATTGTTTTCCCGAGCTCTTCCTATAGTCGTGTTCTGGTCGCGGAGGTGGGTGGTGGGAACGTCAGTTAGGCTTGTCACATTCTGTGTCGTTTGGAGGATTATTTGCCACAACGGTTACACTGCTTACGCGGAATTAGCAAAATAAAGGCTTATTTTACATCTTTTATAATGGATTTCCGCAAAGTAACGCCTGATTCAATAAAATGTTAATGGCCAATTTTATGTTTTCTCGTCTCTTAAAAGGATCTGGATCAACACGGAGGTCTTTAAACTAAGAAAAAAAAATAACTAAGAAAAGTAATCCTTAGCAAAAAAACTGGATCATAACAGCTTAAGAATTAAAAAAAGGGGGGGAATAGGCACCATTTGCCTGAGTATAATTCCACCTTTGACCTTTTGTTAAATTTCCATCCGGTGAGGTCAAGATCATCATACTAAGTTTTTAGTGATAGAAAACCATGGCAGAGGTGGGACAACCACTTGACCTGATAGTTAAATAATGTAGTCATTTAGATTTTAAATAGATCCCTTAAAGCAAGTTCTCGGCAGTGGTGTTAAATTTGTTGCATACTTTCTAAATAAAATTTAGGTTATCGCTATTTTCTTTTTATAATAGTCATAAAAAAATTGTGCTGTTAGAATAATTTGTACATGTAGATTTATAATCAATTCCTCGGATAAAGTTTATTAAAAACACCACAAACTGACATTTCCAGCCAATCTGACGACTAAACCGTTGCATCTTTTCTTTCTATTGAATTGGAAAAAATGGCATACACCTAAAATAAGATTGGACGAGACAGAATTACCACTATGCTGGTGGTAATTTTAGTTCGAGGGTAGTGGTAGTCGATAAATTTATTAACACAAAAGGCGAGAGGCGTAAAAATCTCAGCCTCATTCTGGAAATAGAATGTAGCCCCTGCTACAATCCCCCCAAGAGTCGTTAGATGCGCAGAAGCAATTATTTAGGTTTCTTTGGTGGTCAAACGGGACGCGAGGCATGACGTGGCGCAGATCCGAGCGCGCGATTGGTGCGTCGGTCGACTCCTGCCTCCCGCACCGTGTCTCTTGTTCCGATCGCTCCCAATACACTTGCGTGCACGAAAGTTGTTCCTTTTGTTGTTTTTTTTTATTTCGTTTTTTTTTTATTTTTGTTGAGTTATCGTTATTTAAAATTTAGTTTTTGTTACGTTGCTTAAATTGACGAGCAAATACAGTTTTATGCCGATATACCAGAAAAATGGTGTATGATGTTTACTGCTTCATGGAGGAAGAAGGTCGAGCAGAAAAAGTGACAGTAAAATGGACCTCAGAAGCTACTAAAACGTCAGAAAGAACAAAGAGACGTATAGTCAAGGAAGGGAGAAATTCCGAATTCCTAACTATTCTTAGGACACCGGAAAAAAAAAAAAACTAAGCCGATCACAGACATCGCTTCTTTTGACCAGTCGGTAATAAGAACCTGTATCTACAATTATCACATTACAAATGAAAAGCTGCTTACAGGTATAAAACTTAGAAAAAAATTAAAAGAGTAGATTGATTTTAATGGATCGGAGCGCGGTTTACGGAGAATTTTACATAACTTAGGTTTCCGGTGGAAAAAAGCAGAAAGCGATAGAAAAATACTATTGAAAAATCTAAAATTGTATTGCTGAGGATAGTGTTCCTTACATTTTTTAATATTTTTTTACTATCTAATGCATTTATTTTATTTATAACTCCTAATAAACTTCACGAATTCTTTTTGTGCCTTTAATATTCTTCTAAATAGACATGATTAATAGCAATTGATTTATAACAATAATAACCAATCATAAAAGTGATCACTATTTTTCCACTAAGTATACGATGCGCGAACTTACCCCCTCTTGTACCTCAAAACCTTGCCAAGTTACGGATACTATACCATCTATATTACAAAAAAAAACTTTTAATCACACCCGGTTACTTTGGTAGCAAACAAAACTCATGATTTTGCATAAGGAAATTATAAAAAAAATTGTCGGCAGATCCAGAAACACCATTTTTTATCTCAGCCATTTCGAAGCTATACCGTGTTTACTCCCGGCCAGTTTCGTATCAGCTGTTTACAGAATCGCTGTGAACTATTATCTGCTGCGATAACCCTCCACTTCGCTCCATTTTTCCATAAACAACATTTTTAAATGCGTAAAATTCTGTTCCATTTCTTAAAGCCAAAGGGCAAGTTAATACAATACATCCTGATCCCTTGCCAATGACTTTAAGGCTCTGTATTCGCTTACGTCTCCGTACATCATTTGTAAGGACAGAGGGCCTCTACTGATAACGAGAAGTAAATTGTCTGACCACGTAAATTACGAAACATAATCTGTAGCAAGTCAATGTAAAGGCTAAGAGCTCCATGAGTTTAAAGCGCTGTACTCTAGTCTCCGTAAGTAATTTGTATGAAAACTTTTTATAATGATAACTAAGAAAACTTTTAACCCAAAGAACATAGATTTCGGTACTTAAATTACTGAAAGTATTCAACGCGAGTCCGATTAGTTGCATTGGAGCAAAAGACCAATTTCAGAGTCAATTTGGTCTGAAAAGTAATTCACTGAGTCACCAGCAGAGGCGCTTTTCTAGATTTTAATACAAATCGCCTCTGTGGTCTAGCGGTCCGGGTGTTGGACTTGACTGCATTAGGTCCCGGGTTCGAATCCCCGGTCGGCCAACAAAAATTGGATTTTTCAAATTTTCTAATAAAAAAAAGTGTTGGTCGGGATTGGAAATGTGACCGGTTGGCGATAGGCGTGCCACCTATCACATTGTGGGACTTAGTGTATTCGGCTAGTGGTGGGTGCCTTGGTTGTACCTCTGCCTACCTCTTCGGGGATATGGGCGTGAAGATACTTTTTAATACAAATGATTAAGTCTTCGTAAATGGAGACTTTTAGCGGCACAAACTCATGGCAAGGGTAATGTGCTTCCAGTTTGCCTCTTTGGGCTACATTCACACTAATTACTTTCCTTTCACAGAAGGGAAACGCCTCATTTGACTCATATATAGTTTGAATATTTCATATGTTAACTAGCGGCCCGCAACGGCTTCGCACGGTTATGAAATATACATAGAAACCTTCCTCTTCAATCCCTTTATTTATTAAAAAAAACCGCATCAAAATCCATTGAGTAGTTTTAAAGATTTAAGCATAAAAAGGGACATAGGGACAGAGGATGCGACTTTGTTATATATATATATATATATATGTAGTGATAAATAAAAAACATTTTATGTTTCTTCTTATTATTATTTACAAACATAATAAACAATTTATGGGTCCAAATAATTTAAAATTCAAATTCAATACAATTATTTCAGGAATACTCTAAATATTTATTCAGATTGGCAAATTTGAAGCTCTAACGAACAATTCAGCAAACATTCAAATGTTCATTCATTGGGACTTAATAGATCATTACTCATTTTTATAAAACAAATTGTTTTAAATTTATTTTTTAAACCACTAGCAGCCGACCCGGCAAACGTTCTGCCATCATATACCTAAATCTTCTAGCGGTATAGGTATACTTTGAGACCTACCTATCGCTTCAGAGACATGGGAGTGAAGAAACTTTTTTTAGATACTTTTCTAAAAAATAAATACGTTTCAAGCGATTCCCATTGATTATAAAAACCCAAGAAGCCTTCATTGCTCGACTTATACATTGCTTTGTACATATACATGTACTTATACATTGTTTTATACATACATTTACAAAGCAATGTACGTGCCTGTGTAATAATGTGAGTGACACGAAATTATTTGCAACGAGCGCATTGCGCTCTCCATTTTATCGCACGGTTTTGCGGTGCCGAAAAACCAGGGTTTTTTTATATCAATGGTGATTCCCTAACATGTAGAAGCCAATGAACGCCTTCCTACAAACAACGGCCGTTTAGAATGTTTCTTTGGATTCGACTATTATCTAAGAGCTTCAAATATGCCTAGTCTTAAAATAACTTCATTTTAGCACACATCATGTGATTATGATAAATTTCCACAAAAAAAAAACAGCGAAATGCCGCGCCACAATCGTTAATCCAAAATGAGTTCAGTTTAATTTTATAAAATTTGTGATTATCCAAAATAATACTTATTGAAATTTAAATATTATTAAATAAAATAAAATTTATTCCGATCTTTCAGTACAAATACACATAGGGTGTTCGATTGCTATTTGATTTTAAATAATTAATATGTGCTTAGTGCATGCATTAAGGGTAGTAAAAAAGTTGTGCTAACTTACTTTTAAATATATCAGAATTCATCTATTTCAAGATCTTTTAAAGTTGGATGGGTGAATCCATTTTAAAAGCTTTGAACATATTAAATCTTAAAGCTTTGATCAATCAATTAGTCATGCAATTTAAAGCCACTTCAGTTATAAAACCACTCCCGCAAACGCAACTTTGAATACAGCTATCGAACGAAATTCCAGTGTGATGCATACAAAGTCCAGGCATGTGACGTCACAAGCTTGTATGCTGTATAGAGCGATTTTTGAGTAAGGCCAAAATTGAGATTTTGAAGTAAACATATCTCGAGAAGTTTTTATAATAGCAGTATTCTTTTACCAATGTTTCTATTATTAAGAATTCATATGATTTTAAATAAAAAGTAGCCAAACAAGCTATTCCAACGTTCCAAATATGTAGATAGCCGTGAAGAAACACATTTGAGCAATATGAAGAACTTGGCATTTGGACTTTTGTATTAAATGAAATTAAAAAAAGAAACAATTATTATGCTATTTTTTGTAACAGCTTTTGTGTGTAAGACTATTGCTAACAGTATCTTCAGTATCTTCACGCCCATATCCCCGAAGAGGTAGGCAGAGGCACAACGAGGCACTAAGTCCCACAATGTGACAGGTGGCAAACCTATCACCAACCGGGCACATTTCCAATCCCGACCAACATTTTTTTTATTAGAAAATTGGAAAAATCCAATTTTCTTTTTGTTGGCCGACCCGGGATTCGAACCCGGGACCTCATGAAGTCAAGTCCAACACCCGGACCGCTAGACCACAGAGGCGATAACAGATAGATGGTTAACACGGGAATTGAAAATCAAATGATAAACATATGGTAGGATAATGAGTATTTAAAAGTTCGTTTAGTCATTTTGCGCCTCCATCATCATGTCAGCTGAATGATACCATATTGCTGTCAAAGTTCCATATGCCAAATATTAACTTAATTGGGGATAGCGGCTTTAAAAATTTATGAATTGATAAAAACATACATGGACAGTACAAATAAACACTTGTAAACTTTTAAAAGTGCGCAAAAACACGATTAAAACCTAGTTGTAAAAATGAACACACTAAACAATTTTACGTGTACATTTGCCTTAATTCATGTGTTATTTGATTTACAATATTTTTATACAGATTATAACTATCAGTCATAATATATAACGTTCATACATGAGATTTTTACTCCTCTCTTTCATATTACACAGTGTGAGACAAGTGAATAAATATTGGTGGTCTTGTCTTATTATTTTCTAGAATTGATAATAAATAAAATGAAAGAGAAAATAAATATAGGCAAAACAATCGCATGTATGAACGCTTAAATATATACAAGCCAATAAGACAATCCAATAGGACGAATGACATAAAGACTGGGTAATATTAACCCGCAACACCATTAAGGAGTTAATATATAAAAAAAATATTCTGATTTGTTACAAAATTATGATTTCACAAAAAAATATTGTTGACATGAATATTATTAGGTTGTCAACTTATCAATTATATCTGAATATTACCACCCATACAAATATTCGTATTCATGGACAGCATATAGTCTTTTTGAGATTATAGAAATACTATATGCCAATAAAAAAATGCCAATGAGCTAAAGATTGTCCTATTGGCCTTGTGTGAACATTCTATATTTACAATTTGTGCTTTTATATAACACAGAGGAAAAGATTGTATCACAATTTCAGGCACTTGGACTTAGAGACTACGTGAGGCGAGAATAACGAAACCTCTAGCATGAACATTTACCGACTATTCGAAAGTTAAAACGTACTTTATTTTAAAAACGAAATATTGTTATTATGACAAGTTTTGATATGAATGACAAATATCTATGTATAATGTGTTTTTATTTTACCACTTGCCCTCTGCTTGAGAAATTCTATACAAAGATCTAACTGCGTCAACGGAAAAGAAAGGAATCAAAAATTTCGCCCCAGGATTTGAATCCTCAGAAGCTCAAAATGGTTGAAGAATTCGTCGGCTTGAGACGTAAGATTACAGGTTCAAATTTGGGGACGATATTTTTATTTCTTTAAATTCATAGACATTTATGAACAAATTACACGAATTGATTTAATTCCAAAATAAGCAAATCATATGCTTGTATAATGTGTGCTAGTCAACAATTATAATATTGAAAATATACCGAAATTAATAGGATAAACAGAAAAACTGACCGCTGTGAATCACCCGAAATTAAGTCGAGCGTCCTGGTGTCAGGCGTGTTTTTCCCTACTTTTGGGGAAAATTCATAGTCATCGCAACATTTTTAACACATCTTAATTACACAATAATATTGTTTTACATTGTTCCAGTTGCAGATTAACTCTTGCCTTTTGATTTTATTAATATTTGTAAAGACATGTCCTTGTAAATTGTAACTAATATAATAATTATTATTATAAATAAATCTTGGCTGCCAATACGGACACTCCTAAATTCTAATTTCACTTTGCATCATAAACTTTTTTAAGTTACTGAGAGTGCTCAGCCGGAGATATCATTATTTAGATGGATTCACTACAACATCAGCACCTGTCAGGCTGTCTCCCGGGGAACCAACTTCGACTTGTTTCTGCGTTCTGGTTCCTGGGCGGATTGATAGGAGGAAAAGAGTTGTTCCGCCGCCAGACTCGGCTAAGGTTGTGGTATCATCGACTTTCAAGTTGTCGATATTTGTTCATACTTGAAGTTAAAGTTAAAGGACTATGTACAGAAGATATACAATTTCACTAAACATCGTCGTTTTTGGCTTAGGATAGAATATTTATTGATATTAAATCCTACATCACTAACATCTATACACACATTATAAAATCGTAATGTCAATATTTTGTCGTTTGTTTAAAAATATTTGATATTGCAATTATAAGCACAGCCACAAATAATTAGATGCTTTGTTCATTCAATATCGGTAGCCAGAAACGACGGGGTTTACATATGACAATACAATACTTATAATAATATGCTTCTAAAATAGCAGCGATTCAATCATTTTCCCTTTGAACTAAAATCTGATATTGGCACACAAACACATATAATGTTCCTTAGAAGCTTAAAAGCTTAAAAGCATAAAACCCGATTGCGCCGAACATACCAGAATTATTTATGATAATTGGATTTGAAGTGATAACTATTATTGATCTTGATAAATATACCTTAGCCGCATTAACATGGATTGGTCAATATTTAAATATTAAGTTATAAATCATTGGATAAGCACAATAATTATGAAATCTAATAATTATGTATCTTTTTGATAAACCCTATATAATACTTCTAAATTATCATCATTGATAATAACGTCTCATAATCGTCACATTAGTTTTATTTAATGTTACATACCCTAAATCGTTTTATCTGTTGCAAGCAATTCGGATGAATATAACATTTTGTCTGCGTCGAGATATGACGACCATATCTACCCACTGGTCGTTTCCGGATACTCCACTAGTGCAGTGTATGGTACCGCAGTATGTATATGATATGTATGCAGGTGGTATAGTACCGTGCAGCAGTTCACATGAAACGATACTATCGCCTTACCTATTCCTGCCTCCTCATTGTCTTGTGGTGCGATAGAGGGTATGTGGCAGCACGTGGTTTAGCACGCATGGCTTTCGATTCTGGTACTAACATAGCCATGATGGTAATGATACACATATTATGATGTTTGTTTGCACCAGTTGCCTCTTACCATCAGGGGAGCAGCGTCTTAGCAGGCGGCTCCAGGTTTTTTTTAAAGACGAAGTTACGCGCGAAAAACAACTCTCGCCTGCCAGATAAATAAATGCTTTCAATACAAAAAATACAGTTTTAGAAAATGAGAATCGCTGCCATATAATTATTGTGACAAATAATAATATAGAGATCGATTTAATAATTTTTCATATTAAATATAAATTTTATTCACTACATTATAATTCAAGACATGAAGGTTGTTACTATGGTTTGAAGTAATAACTATTATCAAACACAAATATTCCTCGATAATTATCATGATAATGTTCTTGATAAAATATAACTTTGATAATAATAAAATGTGGTCACTGGTTTGACGTTCGCGTTGTTAAGACAAAAAATATAAAAACAGTAATTAATTAAGTTATAAATAACTACAAATGTTTTATCATCTTATAAATATCCGATAATTATCCAATAATTATCAAAGAAACCATCGTAATAATGACGAAACCAAGGTTGCCTGTATAGCGGTGGCTTCTATATGTCCAATCAAGTAAAAAAAATGTCTTGAGATATGACTTAAAGCCTAATGCATCCTATTACCATAGTACCCTTAGCATTTAAATTGAGTGTAAGTTTGTGTCGAGTTTAACAATGTGTAGAGAACAAATGCAAAATTAAACGATTGACATCCCACGAGAATTGTCAAATTGATTTCGACAGTTATCAAGTTAAGATTTCCAATATAAAGAGCAAATGGTATATTCTATGCCTTTTGTACAACGAAAGAGAAAACCTGCTACTCTCATGTAAAGCCATTAATCATGTCGCAAAAAATACATAGAATTTGTATTTTCCCAGTCAAAATTTGGTCGTAAGCGCGTAAACTTCATGTTATGGGTACAAAAAGAAAGCTTACCTGAAGCTCAATTTAGGTAACAAAACAACAATAGAATCAAAGATTTTTCAGAGCTTAATTCACTTTTGAACAATTTTCGTCAATAAGAAAATCAATAGCACAATTTTCACAAGGAACATTAAAAATGTATGGAGTCAAGTACTCAAAACGTGTAGATTCTGTTACAGTTTTGAACACGAATTAAATCTTTAACACGCTATTAGTCATAGAGCTTATAATCTATACACAATTAAACGAGGCCGACCAAAGTTAAGGTCAACAAAAAGCGAAACTAAACAGAAACAAGTTAGGATACTTTAATTTTAACATTTTCCCGAACACTTATATCACAGACAAATATCTACAAATTAAAAAAAAAAGCCGATGAATGCCATAACCTTTTGAACTTCTAACGATTCAATTTTATGGCGAACTTTTTAAATAATTAAAAAGTCAATTTCATCAGTAACGATGAACTCGTTTGTTTCATTCCTTTCTTACGTTTGTTTCATTCCTTTCTTACGTTTGTTTCATTCCTTTCTTACGTTTGTTTAAAAAAATAATCAACTTATCCACAGGATTTAAATCCTCAGCAGCGTTAAAGGTTAGAGCATTCGTCGTTCTGAAACGAAAGAGTGCAGGTTCAAATCCTGCCTAAGGTGTTTTTTTCTTTAAAATTACATAAATAACTAAATATCTCTGGAAAAGTCAAAGTCAAAGTAAGCAAATTATATGCTTGTGTTATGGATGTTAGTCAACGATTCTAATACATAGAAATACTTAAATAGATACCAGAATAAATTTAATAAACACCCTGACCCTGAAATGCAGACATCTAAATGTTCGCCATACAAATGTCTGCCCCGGAATCGAACCCGAGCCTCGCGGCTGATCGGTGTAGTTAGGCGTGTACTCTAGCCACTCGATCAACGAGGCGGTCAAAAAGGTTATTGAAATGTAAAAAATGTTATTGAAATTTCCCCAAATTATTCATCATCGGTAAAACATAGGGCAGGTATATGGAGTTCAAAAATATATACTTATTAAAAACCCTAAATTATTATAAGTATACTGAAACAAAATCTACATCAATATATAATTACATACTTATATTGCAATTTGTAGTAACCATAGCATTAAGTTTTCGTATTGTCGATTCGAAAACTGGCTTAAGACATATTAACACGACAATTGTCAAATGTCATTACAGTAATTGTCAAAAAATGACTAGCCATTTTGCGCGTTAGAATCTCGAGCAAACGTAAAAACTTTCATTATTTTTATACGATGAGAAAGAACAATTTAAGCGCTAAGCGTGAGAAAGAACGACATATAAATAACTATCACAACTAGATTTTTATGTGATTCGAAAGCACAATAACTTCTTGCTAAAGAGACAAAGAGAGTAGTTTTATCCCAGATATTTACACGGGATGCCTACAAGGTTTCTTTATTTCGTTATCCATAGACAACACTGTGGACTGACAATAGTACTTTTTTACAATTCCCAACAGATGTTTAAGGTTCATAATAGACGTTCAATCGTCAATAGCCAATTCGAATCGACAAAACTTCACTTTACTTACTACTTTAAAACTGTACTTTTAAAGTAGTGCTCACAAGTATATCATTTAAATATACAGCATGTTTGAAAATTTAATTAAATAGCATTATCTGAATTATCAATGTGTATGTGTTAAAATAATCAGGCAGAATGTGTGGTCTGGCGGTCCGGTGATGCAATCTATCACATTGTGGGTGCCCTGGTTGTACACTTGTACCTCTACCTACCTCTTCGAGGAAAGAAAGAAAGAAAGAAAAAATATTTATTTGCGGAATATTAGTGTTACAAAGATGTTACAAAATTATTTAAGCCTTCCTACATATTCTACCAACTTGTGGTGTGCAAATATTTTAATATGTTTTTAATTAATTATTCACAATTACTATTTACACACTGTTTTTTGTTTGTTTTGAGATTACATGATTATTTATTAATACACACAATTTTAGAATGTAATTTAATTTATCCTTATCTACCATAAACTACCTATATATATGGATATGGAAGTGAATAGGTATAACAAATCAGTCCCTGATTAAATCCTGGTTAAACATCAGAAATAAAATATCAAACCAATATCAGAATCCGATAAGCTCATAAGAGTGGTCAAAAATGTGATGAAAAATAAATTTCTTCTTACGTGCTAAGTATTTTTCATTCGATTTTTTAATGTTTCGTATCGCACGGTTCACGGAATGAACGGACTGAAATTGAAAATAAAGCAACAAAAATTTTCACAACATTTTGTGCTTGACCACAAACTTCATTTCGACCGGGGGGATCCACAGACTTCTCAGGCGATTTTCTTATAAATTATCTTCAGATTCATATTATAGTTATATGGTATTTAACCTAGTATTTAGTTGATTCGGTTACACACATTTTCAAACTACCCTCAAAACTTAAACCGATTTTGTTTCCATTAGTATCGCTTCTTTTTGGCCTTATTTTCTAATATTTTCCCTAGAACACTATATATTTTATTCAGTTCACTCGTTTCCCTCAAAAACCAAACATTTAAAGTTCAATACTGGAACATTCACCATTTATTATATTTACATTTGCACTTGTGTTATATATCAATCTGAAATAAATAAAAAAAAAATTGATTACTTACAAGAAATAGCATGAAACATTCTTAAATATTTTTAAAAGAAATGGAAGGCAAGGGTTCAACGGATTTCCAGACGGGACAAAAAGAACACGAAAGATGTTCAAGGTGTGATACAACCTACGTCTAAATCCATTACGTAAGCTTACAGACTACCATCTCAATATCGGAATATAACGTTATATGACGGATTAAGACGTTATATGACGCAATATGACACAATAATATGACGCAATAATATGACGCATGCTTGTCATTGCGATTTTGTTGACAGAAAAAGGTAAGATACTGGTTGCTGTTTAAAAAATTATACAGGGCACAAGGCACAACTTTCCAAATAGTTTAACAAGATTTCAGACCAACAGATATTTTATAGGCAATTTTAAATTCGTATTTTACAAGATAAAAACAATGTACACTGTGACCCATGCGTAATAAAGGTCTGGCCTCGGCCAATTGTATGTTATCCGAGCTACAGTATACGCAGAAAGAAAATGGCGAAAATTTTCAACTGTTTGGAACTTAACTTCTTGTTTCAAAACCAAGGTTAATATTTTCGGTAAACTGTTACTACCTACATATTTGTAAAATAAAACTCCAGAAATAGCGAAAGACGTCAATTTTTATTCTAATTGTGTATATTTTCATACGACAACTCACTCACTTTAGTACCACTATTGCATTTCAGCATCCAAGTAAGTTTATTAATAATTAATCCTGTCGTCACAGCTTAAGTAGGTGATACTCTCGTGTTTCAGTTTTGAAGGATCTGTTGTCGGTACGCTAGCGTACTCAATATACAACGTCCTATTCTTATATTGCCAACGCTCCATATCTACCTTAGGTGTTTGTAGGCAATGAAAATTTATCACCTTGCATATTTTCAAATTTCACAAAAAAAAAGTCTTTATGTAATACTAGCGACCCGCCTGTGATAAGCCGACGCTTGTGAAACATGCATATAAACCTTCCTCTTTAATCACTTTATCTATTGAAAAAAACCGCATCAAAATCCGTTGCGTAGTTTTAAAGATTTAAGCATACAAAAGGACATAGGGACAGAGGAAGCGACTTTGTTTCATAATATGTATTGATGATAATGGCGGACGGCGAAAGCATCAACCCTATGTGTGAACACTGGTGGTATTATTTTATGTTATCGCTATCTTCTTTCAACGACAGTTGTAGAAAGAGACAAAACACGTTTAGCGCTGTCACATTAGTTTGTACATGACATTTCTAGACTCAATCTATTTATCGTAAAACGTTGATAAAAACCGTCACATGTACGGAATAATATAACATGTTTTAAAATTTTCCATCTCTTTTCTTTGCATTTCATTGGAACAAACACACACTCAAAATAAGTTTAGCTGGTATTTATGTATTGTATTTATTAAAATTTACGAACTTTTCCTGAATAATATTCGTAAGCCACTAGGCCAGGAGTAGTCGTTCTTTTGTAATGTAATCTTTAAGACCTATGACTGTACCTACTACCTACTTCTACAAATAAATGAATTTAATTGTATATGTCTACTGTGTGTGCGTGTGTACCTTTGATATTAGGTGCGTTGTCGACGCAGGCAGTCTTGAGATGCATAGACAGCAGACCCTTGGCCACGAACCCGCGCCCGCACAGCGCGCACGTGTACGGTCGCGACCCACTGTGGTACCTGCGCGATATACAACGTGTAAATGACAGCGTACCGAACAATGAAACCATGGATTCTGTACATGATAGACGTACATATGTAGTTGGAATTTCCTATCGGAAATTTCATGAATTTTTCAATAATTTTTGTATTTTTTTTATTGATTAGTATATACTATATATAGTATTAATGAAATGAAAGTTATTCATTTCATTAATACTATCTAACGCAACTCGATTTTTATTTAACATCTATTCAATAACACATTTTTACTAAAAACAGCAATGTAGTAAAACAGCGTATTAGGTCGGCGCTTACAGCTCGTAACGCGCGGCTTAATGCATATACTTTTGTTCGCTTTACATTGCGGGCTGAAAAACTGCTAAATATTTAACCACTTGTTTCCGACAAAAACTGTGAAAGGAATTTTGAAGTCTGATATGTATCTAAACTATCACAGAAGTTTTCGTTACGATGTCAAATACCGTCATAAATGGCGTCAACGTCAACAGGTCGAATGTAATAAAGAAACATTTTAAGCCAGGTCTATAGTGGCTTATAATTCGTACACAGCTATTCATGTAGCTATTCGGTATTTGTTGTATTTGCGAAAATATTTAACGTACCGCCTCTGTAGTCTAGCGGTCCGACGGTCGAGCTTGACTTCTTGAGGTCCCGGGTTCGATCCCCGGGTCGGGCAACAAAAATAATTACAAATTGTGCATTTGCAATTTTCTAATAAAGTTAACGCTACCCGGGATTGGTTATGTGCCCGGTTGGCTATAGGCTTGCCACCTATCACATTGCGGTACTTAGTGCTATTCGGCTAAGCGTCGGTACCCTGGTTGTGCCTCTGTTTACCTCTTCGGTGATATGGGTGTGAAGATACTTATTTTTTTACTTTTTTATTTGACGTACGGACAAATAGGCAACACAATCATTGCCAACTTGGAGACGCAGACCAAATATATATGTGTTCAGCGTACCGTCGAGTTCAACACGTCTTACTAGTTTTTGTAGTAAAGTACAGTCGCTCACATAATATCATTGTTTATTTTGTTAAGTACTTAAGATTTTTTTATAATATTGGAAGGCAAACAAGCAGACGGGTCTCCTGATGTTAAGAGATTCACGTCATCTGGACAACAAAGGTGGTAACGGTGAGTTGCCAACCTCCGAACCGGAACACGTCAACGGCAAGAACTGACGTCATGGCGTCAGGAATAGGTAAGGCGGTGATACCAATAACAGCGAGTCACTGCAAAACTCTACCAACTAGACAGTCATATCACGTAAGCCTATGTTCGCCTTTTACGAGCTGCCTGGCAGGAAGGCAGATGGTCTATTCTGTAAGGGAGCTTGGACCAACAAGGGGAAAATTGTTTAGGCACAGATCGCTCCGAAGAGATAAGACTGCCTTCATGTAGATTAAGTTAAATATTTATGAGAAACAGCATCTAAACTTGTAAATTGTTGATGAATAATATATTGTATATTTTTAACTCATACAAGCTACATACAAACACTAACTAACCTTTCATGTATAACAAGCGTGGACCGTTGCGAGAAGGCCTTCCCACAGTGAGAGCAGACATGAGGCTTCTCCCCCGAATGGACCCGCTCGTGCAGCGTGAGGTTACACTTCTTCACGAACCCCTTCCCGCACACCTTGCACACGTTCGGCTTGTACCTGTGTTACAGTAGATAGGATTAAATTTATTTACATTTTAAAATTGTTTGTTATTAATTATAAATTTTGTAATTAATAACTAACCTTGTAACAAATATATAAAAAAAATGTTTGGATATTAAATTACAGTAGTAAAACAAACGAACAATTATTAGTGGTGTATCACTCGCTGGCTGCATTCGTAACAGTGAGATCCGAGAAACAACGGGATTGAAAGAAAGTGAAGGTGTTAAAATGAGAAAGGGCAGGCTACACCGGTTCGGTCTTGCGGAAAGAATGGCAGATGAAAGTATGACAAAACAGATATACAATGCGAATGTGGATGGATGTAGATACCTAATGTGAGTCATGACGTCACCAACCTGCGCACGCTATTTACGTTATAATTTGCCATGCATTTTGTGTTAGGCGCCGTATAAAAATTATTATATGCATTTTTTTTATAACTACGTAAATGGAAAGTGTTATCGATTCCCAACCCTCCCTCAAAATTTGCCTGGACCTTTAGACAAATGGCACAAACGCTATTGAAATGGAATAGAATAGAATTCTCAATGGATGGGATTGACATAAGCATACGATATGTAATTTGATCCGACGAATAGAGTTTTTAATAGGTAGCCAAATGTTATTGTAGTCGAAACGATTTTACGAAACGTCAGATACTTCATTCATTTTATCGTTAACCGTAGCCAAGTGGCCGGTTTGACAAACGAAACCTACTAGAAGCGAACGACAATAGACGGACGCCAAACACTTGAAGTTATCGCTACAAAATGGCGAATATTTTGATCAGCTGACAGCTGTGTGGAAGTGAAAGTCTGTTTATGTGATTATTTTTTGTAAAGAAAGACCTTTTTTTATAGAAGAGGAGGCAAACGAGCATTTGTAATTTTGTATATAACAATATTTTGTATAATGCATAAACTAAGACTATTATGGGCTGCCCATAATGAAACAGTGTGGCTCAGGAAGCATCGAAGAATATATAATCATTTATATAATTGTTTCCTATGTATTTCCTTCACCGTTTTAAGCATACCTATGATAATTAAATTTTAACATGCATATTATATTAGACTAGTAGTCGAGATAGATGTATTGGATTTAAACCTGTAACCTTAATCTTGTCAGTGTACTAGGCCTGACACATCATTATAAAGTAAATAGTTACTTTTTTTTCATTTATCTGGTGATTTTAACGCCACTACCAAGAGAATTTAATATATTAGCGAGTTCATTCGACATCCTCTCACTTTTAATTCGTCCATGAGGACCTTGCTGGGGTCTCGATAGGTCTCTATGCCTGTAACATAAACATAAACTACACTAAAGTGTTCAACACTGATAAGGGCCTTGTGGCTGGGTGATGTCATTGTTTATTGTATGGTAGTTTCTTATTAGAATAAAAGGGCTCTTTAAATAAATGTAAGTAAGTATTGGTACCTTTCGATATAATCTAAAATAATTGAAAATTGCTCTGGGCTAGCCCGTACTCTCGGTTCCATCACTAAAACAAGAAAAAGAAAATTATCCTCCATCATCCAATGATATTTTTATGACAACAAGTTTAACTTTTGGTTTTAAAACATGATTTAAAGTACAAACCTCTTCTAATACTTTAACTAATATTATAACTACTATAATATTTTAGTATTTTACTTACCAATTATTAAAAAGTGGAAGACAAACTGTCTCAACTTTTCACTAATCACTATAAAACTCGCTCGGTACACTTCAAAATAACGTTTCGGAACGAAATGAAATTCGGAAACATAAACAATTTTGGTAGCGATCGAATAGAGTAAGCGTTCGCTATCTCGTAGTACATTTGGCTACCAACTGATGAACGATATTGCTAAGGCGTTAATATTTATTAGAATAGAATAGATAGGAAGCGTTTGCCATTTGTCTAGAGATACTGGTCCTTTAAATGTTACCCTGTATAGTCATTCGTTTATTGCATCAAATATTCTTAAAATACAAGTGACCGTAATCTAAATGTTAGTATCAAATATTTGACTTTCTCAGGAGTGCAATATGTATTGAAAATATATAATTTGAAACGTGGTTATTTAATTACTTTGTAAAAATAATATTTCCAAAGTAAATAATTTTATCATGCAAACGAGCAACATTTAGTACATTATCAATGCTATATATTATGAATTATTATTGTATATTATAAATGGCGAACGTCTGTCTACTAAGCTTTGACAGTTACACCGCTTGACCGATTTAAATGAAATTTGATATACATATAGTTAAAGGCCCAAGTTCAAACACAGGCTAATTTTATTTCAGAAATAAAAAAAACCAAAAGGGTACCTTTTACCCTTTTGGTTTTTTATTTCTTTTATTTTATTTATTTTATTTTTCTTTTATTTTATTTATTGGAAATGAAAGTTTTCATAAAATAATTTAAAGTTAAAAACGACTTAACTACTGACGAAATCAGTCAAAAGTAAATAAATTTTTAAATGTGTAAATAAATTTGTTTGTAACTGTTTCTTTCATGCAGAATTACTTTCATTAAAATAGCACTTACAAAGAGCTACTAATAATAGAAGACTAGATTTTTAACAAAAAAATATAGTTTTGAGACAAGCTTAACTTGTAAGAACTATTTCCAGCAGTAAACTTGAGAAGTACTATTCAGGTATCAAATAATCCAAAACTAATGAAGAAATAAATAATGTCGATACGCGGGCGCACAGCCGTTGGAGTATTTATCGTACCCTGTGTGTATGCGTATGTGGAACTTGAGGTGCTCCCTGGAGGTGAGCGCTTTCCCGCAGACGTTGCAGAGGTAGTTCCGCTCTCCGGAGTGCGCGGCGAGGTGGCGGCGCAGCGAGTTGAGGTGCGCGAACTGGCGCTCGCACACTCCGCACCGCAGCGCCATCGAGCGCGCCGCCTCCGACGGGTGCGAGCGCGTGCGGTGCGCCTGCAGACATCTACGGGGAGAGGGGCGGGGGGACGTTTGGAACAAGCATCATCTTATTCAATTCTACTTATTATAATTTTGTTGCAAGTACTATTTAAACACACACGCGCACACGCCCCAAAAAATTACTTTTCTTTATTAGTGTTAGTATTTTCCTTTACTACTTTTCCTTTACGAGTAGGAATCCACCGCCTTACCTATTTCTGCCGCCATATTCCAAGTTTCAGTCCGGTGGGTAGAGTAGCCGGTAGACTTACAGGTCGGTGCCAGCTTTTGATGCTGGCACGTACAACACATTTACACATTGTGCTTGTGTAGCGTCTGTGAATAAGCGCGCGGCGTGACGTCGCATCAAGAAAAGCCTGCCCGTCTCTTTCTTGCGCGGTCAAGCTTATGAGTGTGAAAGGGACAGTTATTGTTTTGCTTATGCTACGGTTTTTATATACAACGTGGCCGAACTAAGATCAGTTTCTGAACGCGGGCCTTGTCAAGTCGCACTTAGAATCAAAATCTATTATTTTGAACAACCCGTATAGAGAAATTGCATAAGTGTGAGTACTGTGAACGTGCCAGCTTTAGTTAACCGACCTGTACATACTATGTCACCAATGCCACGGTTGTCTCTTCCCATCCCAGTGCTTGTTCGCAGTTTTTGCAATAGAAAAATATTAATTTCTCTAAATTCTTTTTCAATAGGAACCGCAAATAATAATTGAATAGGAACAAACCTCATGTAAACGAAGCTCTCTGGACAGAGATCGCACATGTACTTCCTGTGGGGTGTGGACATAATCGCCTCCCCGGATTTGTGTTTCAACCCTAAAAAATATAAATGTACTTTATGAAATTTTATGACATAAAAAAATTACCTAGTTATATTTTTTTTCAATTTCAATTTATTTTTTAGTTTAAACAAACAATTTTTTTATGGGTCAAAGCAAATTACACTTACAAATTATAATGAAATACATGCTGTTGATTAATATGACATTAAATTACAATCAAAGAGAAAATAACATTGTAATTATTTGGAGATCGCCTTTGTGGTCTAGCGGTCCGGGTGTTGGACTTGACTGCATGAGGTCTCGGGTTCGAATCCCGGGTCGGCCAACACAAAGAAAATTTGATTTTTCCAATTTTCTAATTAAAAAATGTTGGTCGGGATTGGAAATGTGCCCGGTTGGCGATAGGCTTGC
>NJDC01058376.1:0-11857 GCA_002245475.1 Calephelis virginiensis
AACAATATATGCTTTTCTTCTGACTGGCTAGGTTTGGAAACTGTGGTAGTAAAGGCATATAGGTAATGGGCCTGGTTGCCGGAGAGTTTGTTTTGTCGTTTCTTTTCCTGACTGGCTAGGGTTGGAAACGGTAGTAGTCTACAGTAGATAGGATTAAAATAAATCTACTTTTAAAATTATATGTAATAAATTATGAATCTTACTAGGCGTATAAATATATAAAATGTCTATTAGAAATATAAATAAGTGATGTGATTTAAATGTTAAAATGTGATTAATAATTAATTTCTTTAAATTTAATTAAAATTTGCAATGTGGTAGAATATGTTGTATGCTTAAATATCTTTTTAACACACTTCTTCCCCAAATAAATAATTTTTCATTTTCATTTAGAAAGTTTATTTCGCTCATTATTACATATTTGGTGTCAAGTGTTTGTATGTATGAAGGGAGCAGTGAACATGGAGGAAGCTAGCTAGGTGTGTAAGGATCATGCTTTCGATTGGCACTGACTAACAACGTAAGAAACTTGGCGTGAAGGTATGTATGTATGTATTTCACTCACGTAGGCAAAGTGATATAGTCCTGCTTCAATAACGGCAGAGGTCGTCTTAGCTGGAAGTACACAAAGCATCGATCAACCCGCTCGCTCGTGTGCCAGTTTTTTCTACTTGTATATTTATAAAGAAATTTGTTGACAGGTCGGTTCGTACTTTGTTTGGTGAAGACGAAGCGTGCTACATCATGGACGCTAAAGTACAAGGCAATATTGGCAGATATCTCAATGTAAGTAGAGTCTTAAATATAACTTTGTGTGTCATTTTTTTTCGTAGAGATCCAATGAATTCTAGTCTCACTCCAGTCAGTTCAAAGTTTGTCATCTTAGCCTAAGAACTCACGGAGCGGTTTTTATCCGCGCCTGCGGTGTTATTTCAAAACTCACAAGATCGGTAATTTATGCGGTCACATTGCCATCGCGGTTGAAACCATCGTTCACAAACTTAAGTAGTATTGTACGGGCGGGCGACCGCTGCCGCACAAACCGCAAACACCGCGAGCGCTGCGGGTGTAAGACGCGTCGTGAAATGTGCTCGCACTTTTTGCATATAAAGCTACATTCTACGAAATCTCTGGGCCTGCAACCATAACGGCCGCGGGTAAAAACTGCGCCGTGAGTTCTTAGTCTTATACTTATTAGAGTTCAAATAAAGTGTATACGAGCCATATGTAGTGTTAATCAATTGCATTCTTGTAAACCACTTTTTAAATCCTTAAAAATTTTACCGTTAACTTGCTTATATATTGTGGCTGTATGTGTATTCGTAAAAAACATCATCTTTTGTTTAAAACAAAGGCTGAAATTTTAGCAAGTTCACATTTTAGAAATAGTGAGAAGTTGCATGTGCCTAGTCAAAAACTTAATATTTATAAAAAAAAAGTGTATTGACACACAGTATATATAACAAAATTCCTGATAGTCTTAAGTCACTGCCTTTAAAAAGGTTTCGAAAGAAGAAGAAGCTATTTGACTTGTTGTTAGATAAAGCTTACTATAGTGTTAACGATTTTTTTGCAGAAAAGTTTAATAGATAATTATTATTTTTCCTAAAACTAATTTCATAGCAGATAATATTATATTCTTGGTTGCCGAGGAGTTTGTTCCGCCGTTTCTTCTCGTGACTGGCTAGGTCCGGAAACGGTGGCAGCTTGTTGTAGTTAGGGTTAAACCTAATTATATTTTAACATTTTGTTCAAATGTTTAAAACATAATATGTTATATATCTTAATAAAATAATAAATTTGTATAATTTTAAAGATTTTGCAAACCATCATGTGGTAGAATATGTTGGTATTCACAAATATCTTTTATAACAGCTTTTAACACACATTTTCGGCAAATAAATAAATTTAATTTTTCAAATAATTAAACTAGCTATAAATATAAATAATTGGCTTAAAAGTTAAAGTGTATGTAATTAAATATTTTTTTTATTAATATTAAAATATTTGCACACCAAAATATGGTAGAATATGTTGATATACTTAAATAGTTTTGTAACATCTCATTTACACACATATTCCGCAAATAAATAATTTTCTTCCTTTATTTCTTTCTTTCCTAAATTAGATAATATAATAGTGGTTTAATATCAAGTATAAGGTTGTAAAGTGTTAAAAAAATAGATTCCAGGAATAAAACTGTCGAGTTACCTAAAAGAAATATTTTTTTACAATAACAAGGTATCGTCATGAATACATCTCCTAAGTGGTAGGCAGAGGTACAACCAGGGAACCCACGACTAGCCGAAGACAATCTTACAATTCATCCATCTTTTATAAATATTAACATAAAAGTAATAAAAAAAGGCGGAGTAGACACTCAAAACCCTTCAAAATATTCTTTGTAATCTTTAAAAAGGAAAATTCTGTTAAAAGATTTTATTGTGATGAGAAAAGAAGCTCACGACTCTCTTGATTACCGTGGCCTCCCCGCTGCCAGTACCTGGAGCGCCACTTATCCACAGTGACAATAACGGTAGTGGTTTATGGCAGCACTCGTGCACGCCGAACGTGTTCGTGCAGAACGTGTTCGTGGACACGCACGACCCGCGCTTCCCCTGGGTGGCGTTCTTCGCGCTCGCGCACATCCGCGCCGGCACCGAGCTGACCTGGAACTACAACTACGACGTGGGCTCGGTGCCCGGCAAGGTGCTCTACTGCTACTGCGGCGCACCCAACTGCAGGGGCCGCCTGCTCTAGGTGAGACTCTACTCCTCCTTGTCCTTGTCATCCTTGCCCTCACGCGCTTACTCGTTTGCGCCAATTTTCCTCCTCAAACTTCCTTAGATGTTTTTTAAATCCATTTTCATTTTAGTTGTTGGCTGGAATGATATTACTATTCATTATGTTTCTAATATAAGAAATCAACACATTTAAAGATTATTTTAATTATTAATTTTATTTTAATAATAAAAATAATAATAAAAAATTATCTCGTTGCTCGACGGCTTACACAGAGCACTCACAGGATTTTGTGTCGTTTCCAACAGGTCTGATCATTTATATGACAAATATGTGTATTTTAGTACTTGTATAATTATATTAATTTCTATAAAAAGCATGTGAATATATACACAACCTTGAATAATTTAGGGTCACAAAGTGGTGCAATTTATCTAAAATTTGACTATAAAAGTAACAATTTCCGCTATAATACACTTTTTACTACATATTTTTTTGCTTTTATACACATTACTGGCAAATGTTGATACCAATTTGACGCTCAAGAGTGGAAGACTATTAATATGCCTACTATGGCTTCTAGATCATCTGTAGTATTGTCAGAATCTAGTTTTTACAGTACATATCAAAGTATAGATTAATAAAAACATGGCCTCAATTTGTTAATGACTAGGCTGAGCTAATTCACATAGTAGAATTATTTATTCTCGTGTCTTGCTATCAGGATAAAATTAGCCTATGTCCATCTCTTTATTTTATTAAAAGTTTCGTCACGATTAGTTCAGGCGTTAAGAAGTTAATCTAAGTGTAACGATTCCTACATTTAACTTGAATAATATTTCAAACGGATTTTTAGTAGGTGTTGTTTTGCCTTCAACTCGTTTTGAACTTGAACCATCTTATTGATGTCTTATTAAGGATAGCTCCCACCGTTGACGGGGCGGAGCGTTTCGTTTCAGACCGCATCGCAATGCAAAACAGACTGAGGCTGGCCGGGCCGCATCGCATCGGTGGATTTCTGTTACTCACTATCAAAGAGCTGTTACTCACTATCAAAGAGTAGAGCTAAAAAATAAAGAAGTGTCTCGACATTAAAATTCATGAAGTATGGAAAGTGGCGCCTCTAGTAGATGTTCAAGTGTTACGTGACGCAATATTTGAAGATTTTTGGCCCTCCCCCTCCCCTTGTAACTAACTGTAACTTTTTTTCTGTGCCCCTCCGCCTCCCTCTCTCTAAACGTTACGTAACATTCAAGTGACCATTTTTACTCTAGAGTCGAAAAAAAAATAGATTATAGTTTCTATCCTTTACGCGGGTTTTTGTCCTGCCACCATCTACAAAAATAATGATTACTGGCTTCACGGTGTTCGATTCTGTCATCATTTAGGGTTTGAATGACGGTATTGATAAAAGTGATTCGAAATCATAAGCATTGGTGTTCGCTGTGGGAGATGAATGTTTCCCGCTCCTTATGGTTATTTGTTTCGGTCCACTGTACCCAACAGCTTCTTCCTTATCGAAATTATTAGGTTCCATGTTGACCCTGACGTATACAGGATACGGAACAGCAATGTGCTTCTGCATAAACACTAACAAATACTGACAACGAAAACACAGTTACAATATATTATAACAACAACAACAGCACAGTATAATCAATATAATATAATCTAGGGATTCTCCGTGAAGTATAAACAAAAAGGGTTGCTAATTTAAGAGTTTTAATTCCCTAATTTTTATTAAAAAAAAAACAATGTTACGTAACGTGTTGTAAGAAAGATCCACTCCTACCCCTGTAACGCATCGTAACGTTTTACGAGACCCCCCCCCTCCCCCAAACTGCGTTACGTAATACTTGTTGCGCTGCGATGCACCCCGTCCCGGCCCGTCCAAATGGGCGCTACCCTTTAAACTCAGTTTATCTTACCTCAATAATTTCTCAACCTAAGACTTAGAAAGAGACAAAACACCTTTAGTTCTATCGGATTAGATTGTACATGACATTTCTATAGACTTTTAATCTATTCCTCTAAAAACGCCACAATTTGACATCTTAATTTAACCGGGTTAGTTTGACTTATCTAAAATTTTCCATCTATTTTCTTTTTGTCTCATAGCCTGCAACTGAGTTTAGTGAGTATTACATTTGAATCTTGTTTCAGATTACTGCAGTGTGCTGTGAAATGTCTCGAATGTGCAAAAGAGAAAGTAGATATGTTTTCTATTCTCATGTATCTGTATCTTACTGCCTTTAAGTAGTTGCTTTGTATTTTTCCGGCCACGATTAGTCGTTTCATAAACTTCTTATATTTATTGGGACTGTCTGCAAAATACGTTCTCAAAATATGTGAAAGTTATAAAGTTATTATCGGAAGATACACTGTCACAAATTGTATTTCATTTTAACGTGCCATTGGTTTTTTTTGTATAAAACGTGGTAAACATATACTTTTTGCATCTTTTCAATTCAAAGTCATATTCGTATATTTCCTACACTCATTTTAGATGGACTACATACTCATTTTTTTGTCAGAGGGTGGTGTCAAAAGTCCGAAACCGGCGTATTTGTATGAAAAGGATTATGAATGTGAAGGAAGCTATCCCGGTTTGCAAGGATTGTGACATTTGGCACTTGATACTCTCTGCCTACGCCGTTAGGTGCTTGGCTTGAAGATGATTAGTAAGTACATACAAAACTGTCTAGCATAGTTTTGACTAATATTTTACAAAATAGTAAATTAAGGTGGACCACTAACAAAAGTTTATTTTTGAACCTCCGATCACAAAAGAGGGGCATTATGAGTTTAGCGTGTCTATGTATATGTTTACCTGTCTGTGGCATCATAACTTTTAAACGAATGAAACGATTTCGATATAGATTTTTTTTTGTTTCAGACCTGACGTGTTTGTGATAGTTTTTAACCACGTTAAGGATAGGTTTTGTCCAGTGTTATGATTTTTTTTATTTTATGATTATATTTAAGCTAGCTGTGGCGTATTTGCGTACTAAAATGATCTGGCTATTTCAATCCGTTCAGATATCTGGATATAAATAGCCGACGCGCTCTCCTAACTTATTTAATATATTTTAACTATTTTTGGGATAAGTCCTTCAACCTTTTCCAAGTAAAAACAGAACACCTTCGCATTTATATTAGTAGTGGTGGCTGTGTACTATTCAATTTACAGAAAAAAAAAAACATTATTTGTGAAAACTAGAAAAATGTATTTTGATATTCGTGTTATGTGGATGGTCCCTGATTTGTTTTGTAACTCAAATCGTTCTCTAATAGTGCTCTAAAGAAAGATCCTTAGATGAAATGGTAGAATTCAGTAATAAAAACTTAAATCAAACGTTCCTTAAGTTCGTCCTCTGGGACTGTTTGGAAGAAAAGAAAAAAAAAATTTTTTCCAAACAGTACAATTGGTACACTAATTAATGAATAAATAACTGTGGCTCTGTGTTTTGCAGCTACAATAAACGTAGGTTTGAATTTTTTTAAATATAATTTGTGTAAATATAAGAATCTAAGTCTGAAATGTATGAATATTGTTTAAGAGTTTTGTATCTAGATCAAATTTGAATTTTGTATGTAAATCAATAGGTCAAAGATGTTTCCTAAGTGGTAGTTGTCTCCCAAACTTCGCTTTTACTTACCGATTTTGATGAAATGTCAGATTTTATCCTGGAGCTGGTCATCCTTCTTATTTTTCCAGTTTTGAGAATTCTCCAAAAGTGCTTGGATTTCATATTACTTGTACAACCTCAAGTCAACGTTTTTAGTAACGTCAAGCGATACGAAATTCGCAGGTTCGGCTAGTATTGATAAAAATATCTTAGATCTATTGACATAGAAATTGTAATAATTTGTGTTGTGGTGGCTATACATATATATAATATATGAATAGCACATGTTATTGTTTTTTATTTATAGCCCAAATCATTTTTTACCCACCTTTTTATGCACAGAAATGCGTTCATGAATGAATGTTTACATGTGTACATATATGTATAATGAATGTGTACATGAATCTTCGTGTTTTAAACACATGAACTGTTTGAAAATCGAAAAAATGCAAATACACGATGCTTTAACCTAATTTTTTAATAAATAATAAATCCTAATCTTATAATGTCATTGTATAATTGTCGCATTGTACCGTAATACTTTTTTGTGAAAGTTGACAAACAAAAAGAGGGCTCTCCCTATGGTAAGGAACATGACACCATAAATGTAAGTGTACCTCGCTGTTCTGTGTTCGTGATGTTAGGCAAATTGTGCAAGTCTCCCGGCTACACTTTACACTGGACCAAAACTTGACAGAGTCGTTATGGCGGTAGACTTCTAGCCAGTCAAGTTGCTGCACAGAACTGCCACCAGTGGTCTGTGTTTTTTTTACTAATAGTTTCTTTTAAATATATCTTGCTTTTTTGTCGTGCTGTTATTGTTTAAAAAAATTAAACTCACCGACAGATATAATATGTGTTACAAAAAAAATGTGAGCCGTCACGGGACGCCTGGCAGATGTGAAACATCGACATTATTTTGTAAAAGTACTATGCAGAAAAGAACAGATTGTGATAGGAACTAAATGTCATAATGATAAAATAAAATATTACGATTTTAGACTAATACGTAGACGTAGTATTTTAGATATCGTATATCGTCGATTGCGCATGGCGACGCGTCGCCACACCGTACACACTACTGCATCTGGTGTGACTGATTTCACACGGCGACACGTCGCCACGCCAGAAATCGATTTTACGTGCGGCTATTGATGTTTCACATCAAAATATACATCAAAAAGTTTCTTCAAATTAGTCGGTATATTCATTAAGTAAAAAAATCCACTCTCTAGAAGATGACGAGCCATTCCTCTAAGTAAATATTACTGATCTCTGATCTACTAAAAGAAACTAATGCTGTATTTGACTACGTAGTAGAGCATCTGCAGAAGGCAAATTTTTTTTAAAGTTTTGCGTGACAAAATTATTCAGTTTAAATACTATTTACAAACATTCAAAATGCTTGTATTCAAAAAATACAAATATTTTCTTCGGTACATAGACATGTTTACGTCCACATAGTTTTTATTTGTGGCAATACTGACAATTGGACAAAGGCGGCTCGAGAATCACATTTAGAAGTGCACTCGAATTTTCTAGTATTCCCCGAAAATGCTCTGCTGTTGGCTGACGCATACTCTCTATCTAGAGATATCCACTGTGTTATTAAGATGATTCTATGAGCCTTTGCTAATCCTTTTATTTCAGTTGTTATATTTGGATTAATAAAATGAAAAAGGGAGTAGGGTAAGTTCAATAAACAAAACCCTCGAATAATATTGAATTAGTTTATTATCAAAGCCCAGGCATGATATATGCAATGTTGTGCAGAGTGTCCTGAGTGAGGCGCGGCGGCGGGCCCACCGCTGGGATAGCGCGGGCCACGCCCAGCAGTGGGGCCAGAGAACACAGTAGTGTGTCCAACAGAACCGACACCGAACCTGACACTGCGATCTGTCCCTGGAAAGAGAACATAAAAAATCCTGTTAACGTTTGCCGGTAGATAATATTTTGTAGACTTCACGTATATTATTTGTTTGGAGCTATTGCATAGCGTGAAGACCGAATCCAAAAATTTCGTAACGAAAATAACCTAATACCTCATCACACCGCAATCTATCGATGAATAGCAAAACTTTTAATGACTTTGATAACGCTTGTCGCTTTAGTTCAGCAACTCGTCTCTAGGTGGCATTGGTTGTATTGGCGTTACTGTACATTCGTAATCACCCTCTTCGCATCGCAATCTGGTGACCCATGTTTGCTTATGCAATAGCTTTACCGCGGTAGTCTTCAAGTGCCACATGTCTTTTTTTAATTTGTTTTTCGAGTATGAGTTAATTTCACTTTGTTTTTTTGTACACAGGACAAAACAGTAAGATGATTATGTAAAATTTTACGAAAGACAAGCTCATTTCTATGAAAAATTAGATAATCTCTATGAAAGAATACTATTCACTACTACTACTAGAAGAATACTACTAGAAGAAGCAGATTATTTCAAATTGTTTTTATAATCAGCTAAAGTATCATTAACTTGCCTTAACATACTCCCTTGTCTTTATATACGACAGATTTTCACCGCTTTAAAGTTGTCTTCTAAATATGATCACCATCTCTCGAGTTAGGAATCTCAGCCGTAAGGAATCGCTTTCGGAAACCAAGCAAACGATATCCAAATGGTATTTCGTTTACTTAGCAGTTTTTAAACCTAAATGAGGTTGGACGAACAGGATTTCCTTCAGCAGTTTTTTCCCGTTGACCAACCCAAATATTTCCTTCAGCAGTTTTTTTTCATTAACCAACCCAAATAATATTTCCTTTAGCAGTTTTTTCCGTTAACCAACCCAATAATATTTTGCTTTAGTAGTTTTTTCCGTTAACTTATCCAAATAATATTTCCTTCAGCAGATTTTTTCCCGTCAACCAACCCAAATAATACTTCCTTTAGCAGTTTTTTCCGTTAACCAACCCAATAAATATTTGCTTCAGCAGTTTTTTCCCGTTAACCAACCCAAATATTTCCTTCAGCAGTTTTTTTCCATTCATTGTTCAGGTCCTATCTTGCTTTTTGTCATCCATCCTCTGTGTAATAGCCTAAGGTTCCTTCATTCCGTTGGCCCTTCGTTTTAAAACCGCAGCGGGTATCCAACGTTAATTATTTTCCCATTTACCTCATACTCACCTATGTTTGTTATCCACTCTCCCACTTTGGAATTAAATCATTTCCTCCTTATCTTATTTGTTCTAAACTCACCTCATGTTGATTCACAACATGTCTGGTCACATATTGTATTGTATTAATATAAAATAGTTATAACATGTATTCTAGAAAGAACAATCAATATAATTATAATGTTGGATATATCATATACCCAATGTTAATGGTACGTTACAAAGGAGAATATATCCACCTCATGTTCCTTGAGCCGCTCCCCGATGATGGCGAGGCTCTCCCCCAGCAGGCGGAGGTGTGCGGCGAGCTCCACGGCCCCACAGCCGGACACGCGGTACAGCCCACCCCCACTCCCACTCCCACTGTTGGACGTCGCTACGGCGCTGTTCGCTGTCTGGGAATTGCAGAGTACAATTAACAATACATCGCAGGTTCATTCAAAAAACGAACTTTGAAATCATGGATAATTTCTGATGATTGTCATAGAAAATAATTGTTTTAATAATTTAAAACCCCGGAATAAAGTTGTATTTCTAAATCAAAAATTGTTTAAGAAACATCATCCATCAGGGCATCATTTGGTCTAAGCTGAAATGATGTGCCCGCCATCGCAGATAATAATAAACATCTCTGAACAAATTACACAAATTGAATCTAACCCCAAAATAAACAAATTATATGCTTGTGTTATGGGTGTTGGCCAACGATTCTAATGCATAGAAATACTTAAGTAGATACTAAAATAAATTTAATAAACACTCAGACCCGGAAATGCAGACATCTAAATTTTCATCACACAAATGCCTGCCCCCGTCGGGAATCGAACCAGAGCCTCGAGGTTTGTCGGCGTAGTTAGGCGTGTACGCTAACCACTCGACCAACGAGGCGGAGATAGGTAGGCTTATGTAACGCTTCCATGGTAGGAAATTCAGTCAATTGTTATATTTCAACGAATATATTCGGATTTGTTACTCAACTACTTAGGAAATTGTCCAAGCAGGAGACAGAGCAGATGTCTTATTCCAAACAATATGACAGCATATAGCTATAAAGAAAAGAGCAATGCGGGTGTCAATATGCGACAATTTGTACGAATATAAAATTTAAAAATTTAATTGAAAAGCTCGCTTATGTGGAAAGGTCCGGCGTCGGACTTGACTTCTTGAGGTCCCGGGTTCGATCCCCGGGTCGGGCAACAAAAAGTTAGAAAATATGTATTTTCAATTTTGATAGGCTTACCATTACCATCACATTGCGGGACTTAGGTCTTCTGCTGAAAGTGGGTGCCCTGGACAGGTTGTGCCTCTGCCTACCTAAGTTTCCGGATATATGGGCGTGAAGATACTTTAAAAGATGAAACTCACGTCTCACATAGAGATGAGATGTCATTATTAATATTCTCACTAACACATCTATGTTATTACTTAACATAGAAGAACTTAAAGAAGTGGGTTGTGTCATTGTGTCTTACCACAACAGCTTGTTGCGGAGAGGTGACCGGTGTGGTCTGCTTCGGAGGGCGGTTGGAGGGTGGTCGGCCTGGTCCAGGGTGGGGCGACTGACGACCAACTGAAAATTTATAAAAATAGAACTTGAAATTAAGAATTTCAGGTAAAAAATAATTTTAAAAAATAATAAATAATCAGCTATATGCGGTTTTTGATAGTTGTTTTTTTACAAAAATAGTTAATAATTCGCCAGATCTTATCAGTGTGTGGCCGCGATTCCGATCCTGTGGTAGTTTATAAAAATGTTGACGCGCACAAATAGCAGTTGTATGGTCCGTGTCAACAAAGTTTATTCTGATTCTGAATAATTCTGAAATGGTCGGACTTTAATTTTCCTACTACAGTCAAAACCGTTTATGGCGACATCGTTTAGAACAACATACCGGTTAAATTGACCAAAATAAAAGGTCCTGGCTGTACGACCTTTAATTTTGGTTATGGTGACCGCCTTATCGAAAACATTTGTTTTTACGATATTGTTTACTACGACATACCGCATTAACCGACCACATTTGGTTAATGTTTTCGGAGAATTATATCTGTAGAACGACCGGCTCAGTTGTATTGTAAACAATTTGAATAGGTAACTGTATCCACATCTGGCACAGTATAATAGTCAATGGCTATTATCGTAAAAGTAAACAAAGTTTAGGGTCTTTTGTAATTCTTAGAAACAAAGCACATGCAAGGCCCGCTTCGTCATATCTCTTAAGTCAGTTTGTTACTTATCTTTACACAAGACGCACCAAAACATATTGTTGAGTTAACTGTGAAAATTGTAACATGTCGCAAAAAAGAAAACAAATCAATATCGAAGAAAAATCGCGTATTATTTCAAAGCTAGAGAAAGGAATTCCAAA
>NJDC01058381.1:9449-28662 GCA_002245475.1 Calephelis virginiensis
ACACACTTTATTGGTATAGTTTTATTTTTTTGTTCTAAGTATAGCTATAGTTAATTGTTTTTGTACACGATGCCTTCCTTTTTATTTTATAGATTAATTTTTTTTGGGTTGGCTGGAAGAAATTTCTTTAGTTAGAGATAAGCTCGCCTTTTGTGCATTTTTAACTTCTCGTGTATTTTGTGTATTTTAGTTTTTGTGTGCAATAATGTGTTAAATAAATAAATAAATAGTTTATATTACATAGCACATGTGGTATGTGCTTAGAATTAGATTTTTGTAATTTTCATACACATCGATTTTTTAAGATGTTTGCTGCTCAAATAAGTAAACGAAATTAACAATAAAAAATGTTACAAGTTTTCGAAACCTCCTTATTAAGAACACAGTAACTAAGACAATATAAATACAAGAGATACATTAGCAAAACAAATACAAGTGAAAACCATTAACTTTCTTCGCTAATAATGTAATTTTCTAAACTCACACAAATATTTTCTTAACACATCCATATGCAAAGTGTCCGGTCACAGATGTTACGAGTAAAGTAATGGACTGAAGCTTTTACCCGTGTTGGTCCAGGCTCCTTTGCAGAATAGACCATGTGCCTTCCTGGCAGGCAGCTCGTAAAAGGCGAGCATAGGTTTACCGTCACTAACACCGTGACATCTGACTAGGTGGAAAAGTTACGCAGCGACTCACCCGGATTGGTACCACCACCATACCTATTCCTGCCGCCATAACGTCATGACGTGTTCCGGTTTGGAGGATAAGGTAGCCGGTAATCTTAATTATGCTCGAAGTCTAATGTCCCGGCCTCACGTTGGCAGCGCACCATTACCACCTTTGGTGTCTCAAGGCGGCGTAAAGTTCTTACCACCAGGAAATCCGTCTGCTTGTTTGCCTTCCAATATCATAGAAAAAAAGATCTTTTCCTTTTAACTCACGAAATGACAGCCATCAAACTTTTTAGCCATAATAATTTAGATGTCAAAGGACGAACATGTTGCCGATTTCTTTATAGAAAACTTGCTGCTACCTGCGGCTTCGCCCGCGTTTTCACAGAAACCCGGTGTGCGATCGGGATTTAAAATAGCCTATATGTTAATTCAGGTCACAATCTATCTGTCTTACAAATTTCAGACAAATCCGTTCAGCCATTCGAGCGTGAAAGAGTAACAAACATCCATACATACATACTTACAAACTTTCGCATTTATAATATTAATAGGATAATCTCTATGACGTACAACTCATTTGATGAAAAGTGGTATCGGGATTTAAATATATCGTATTTTTTTATTTTTACGTATAAAAGTTTTGTTTTTATGTACTTTTTTAATTCTTTTTTTTTTCAAGATTTTGGAAGGCAAACAAACAATTGGGTTTCCTAATGTAAAGAAATTCATGCCACCAGAGCTAGCAAAGGTGGTAATAGTGCGTTGAAAACTTAAAGCCAAGATGTTCAGCCTCCAGCAAAAGCAAGTTTACCGGCTACCTTACCCTCCGAACTTACCAAGTGCCGCTGAAAAACTCTACCATGGTTTTGTCATAATTCACCGCGCCAGTGACGGTAAGCCTTTGCTCCCTTTTTACGAGGTGCCTGGCAGAAAGGCAAATGGTCGTTTTTGCAAAGGATCCCGGACCAACATACAAAAAAATACAAAGTAACTAGAATTTTCTTACCGTAAATATATGAGAGATAATGAGATAAATATTGATGAAAGTACTGACATTCCTAAAAAAAACTTGTCACTGTAAAAAATGTATATCGCTGTAAAACTAAGGCAGAAGAAGTCTTATTTTACTTTTTTGTAATTTTTGTTATTTTGATATATTTTTTTTATCAAATTGATATTATATTTAACACTTATCAGCTGTATTTTTTTGAATGTTGAATTCCGTGATTAAAGCACAGAATTATTAAAAAAAACATCGAGGAGAAAAATAATAGTTTTTTGCGAACTAGTTAAAGTACTTTTAAAGCTTTACCCAAAATTCCAAGGCTAGATGTATTTCTTTGCCTAAATTCATTAAAATTAGTTTAGCCGTTTGGACGTGATAATACAACATATTATATAACATACACGCATTTCATAATAAGGATGTTCCATATAAAAGACTTCAACGATCCCACGGTATTTGATGTTACGAGTAGCATTGAAGTAAATAAAATTAGTGCCTAAATTGTATTAATCCAAAGTTTTTCTAACCCGTTTTAAGTAACTATAATAATTTAATACACCAAGAGCCTAACATGTAAGTTTGCTTTCTAGCTACACAAGAACGAGTGTTGTAGAAATTTATTGCTAACATAAAAAAACGACGGGTTGCACTTCGGGAGTGCCGGCAGAAGTGAAAACTTTAATATTAACGTTGTGCATTTTTGATATTTTGTAATGGTTCGAGAATAATTATTTTGCACAAATTACTTTAATTGTCAATATGAAAGTAATATCATTTATGTGGATTTATTAATTAAATAAAATATAAATTTATTTAATATTTAAGAATACAATGTTCATTTATGGCGCCATCGTACACAAACATGACAACACGGACATTTGCGCAAGCGCCCTGCGCCGTGTTATGAACTTTCGATCAGGTCATGTGTCCTGACGCGAGTTTAGAAGTTTTTAGCCATTCGAAAAAAGTGCGCAACGCAGCGGCGTTTAAACAAGTTTTCACTTCATTAATGTAACAGTACTAGTCCCGCGACTTCGTCAGTGTAGAATAGATTTTCATAGACCTTTCATTCGTCATAAAAGTTATTAGAGAGATTTTAAAAAAAATCTTGTGATTTAACTTCGATCGTTAGTTACATCACAACTAGTTCAGCGGTTTAGCCGTGGAAGAACAACAGACAGAGAGTTGGAGAGACTTTCGCATTTGTAATATTAGTATAAATTTGAAACAAAACATGTCTAATACATTACTTTCTTCCTTGTTTCAAACTCAGTAGAAACGAAATTGAACTTTGTTTAAGTTAGTGTTCATGATATTGGAAGGCAAACTAGCACACGGATTTCCTGATGGTAAGAAATTCACACCGCCTAAGACACCAAAGGTGATAATGGTGCGTTACCAAACTGAGGCCGGGATATTAGGCCTCGAGGAAAAGTAAGTTTAGCGGCTACTTTACCCTCCCAACCGGAACACGTCATGACTTTATGGCAGCAGGAATAAGTAAGGCGGCGGTAGCAATCCGCTACAATACTCTACCACATACCGTACTAATCCGGGTGAGTCGCTGCGAAACTCTACCACCTAGTAGGATGTCACGGTGTTATTTACGGTAAGCGTATGCTCGCCTTTTACGAGCTACCTGGCAGGAAGTCAGATGGTCTATTCTGCAAAGGAGCCCGGACCAACACGGGGAAAAAGTTTTAAAGGTAACACGTTTACGGACAAACGTTACAAACTAAATTCAGTAATCATTAGAATTTATAACCTCAAATATCTCAACTCTTAAGTTAAATACGTAATCTTTACAAATTAGTCTAATTCGATTGAGATTTATTGGTTTTATCCTTTTTAAATAAATAATGGCATTTGAGCGCCAGAAAACTGTATCTTTATATAGGTTGTTATAAAAAAAAAATTCAGTTTAGATTTAGAGATTAAGTAGTTGCGGTCCGCGGTTTTGCCTATGTTAACTTTATATTTCAAGAAACAATTGACAAGATCGGATTCAGCAATGACGGTAAGCTGACCTAATAAATCTCTTGTATTAGAAAATTTAGCTTGTTTTAAACCTACAAACAGGAACACAATAGCAAAGAGTACTAATGTTAAAGTAATTACAAAATAATTAGTAATTAAAATATTGTATTCTTATGTTATCCATATTTGTTGCCTTCTGCCTAATTTGTTAAGTATTTTAAAATAAGTTTAATCCTGATCCATATTATATATAAAATATATTAAAATATACGTATGTACTAAATACTTAAATATGCCAAACTGACATAGGACCTATGATAGAATTTTTTGTCACACAGGTATTTTTTGTACTTTCACCTATGCCTCGAAAACCCAATTTCCATTTTTTTATTTTCTTTTTCTTTCCCTCTCCTAAAAAGCATAAGACTATATGTTTTTGTGTAGCACAAGGTGTTTTATTGAAAGAAACAATTTTGAATCTGCTTTTATTTGTGCTACATTCGACTGATATATTATTTTTTTTAAACTCAACAATAAATATATAATTATTTCCTACATTACAAAAGAAACAAAAGTCGTTATTTTTCAGTTTTCCTGCTGTTTCCAGTTCTTTTTAATAAGATAGACTGACTGATGAATATTGACAATCGTTTGAATTATTAGGGCATCCTGTGTATTTTTGTTATGTTTTATGTCGATTATAATGTATAAGGTTATAGGTAACTAATCAATGACCATCAATATTACTTATATGTCAAGATGAACGCCGTACGCAAATTTTAATAAATTTTAAATGTAAATGGAAAATCTTTTAAATTTTACAATATCTGACGTTTCTGTGTAAATGTGTGGTGTTTATAAACATTGTTCAATAAATTTTTGGATACCTGTCTTTTAACTATTTTATTGTTGTTTTTTTTTCACTATTTACTTTATTTGTCTTTGATATATGATAGCTTAGCTAAGTAAAAAAATATAAGTATTATTACTAACTTTTTACTGTACACAGCAGATATTACAAAAAATACTTAAAAGTAAAAAAAAAGTACAAAAGGCGAGCTTATCTCTAATAAAAGAAATTTCTTCCAGCCAACCCGTAAAAGAAAAGTAATTAATGAAATAAGTAGACTTGGTGTACAGACAAATAAACTACATATTAGCTTTATACTATTTAATAAACTAACACACATAACATAAAAAAATAACAAAACAAATAAACAAAATTAAACTAAACATAAACCTAAAGAAAAATAATTGTAACGAATTAAGAGTCTAAGCTATGGCAAAGAAATGGTCTTTTAGATGTTTCTTGAAAGAATCAAGAGTTTCGCAGCCACGAATTTCTAAAGATAAGGAGTTCCATAACCTTACAGCATGAACTGTGAATGAATCGGATTATGCAGCAGAATGACTAGAAGGGTATCGCAACAGAGTTCGTACATTTGAACGACAAGGCGAATCAGGAGAATGTAAGAATTTAAATGAGTTACGAAGATACTTAGGAGAAAAACGGATTAAAAAGAATTTTGAAAAGCAAGCAAAGAATGTGGAATTGTTTACGTTATCTATTAATACGTATATTAAATTTGGAGCTAAACTATTAATTTATGTGATTAAAAAGTAAGAAAAAAATAGACTAAATTTGATTTATGAAATGCACAAGCTCAAATCCTGTGTGATGTTTTTTAATTTGTGAAAAATGTGTCTCAAGTGTAAGAGAAATACTAAAATTAAACAAGATTTTACATAATTTACAACTTTAAGCCACCGTACCTATTCTTTTTGTTACTACAACTATTATCGTATTTCAAGTTTATAGATTAAGTAGCCCGTTATGGCACTTACACAAGAGGTGTAATATTTTAGAGCACGAATATAATTTTTTATAGGTTTTACTTATATAATTATGGAACGAATCGATTTTTCCTACCACTGTTTCAAAGACACTTATTTTATCGTTCAGTGTCGAAAATTTACCAGATCGATTTCTTAACAACTAACAATTTCAAATACAATTGTGTTAATAGAGAGTTGCCAACCTCTGGCTAGGATCCTTAGACATTTACGTAAGCTTATTTATCCGACTTATCAGAACGGCAAAGAAAAATAGCGTGCAGCAACGTTAAGGTATAATAAAAAAAAACAAAGTGTAGGAAACTAATTGGCAGAGTTACTAAAACGTAGGGATTTTTTCCCTCCCCTTTTGATTTCCGTCCGTTATAGGATTTCCGTCCGCAATTGGATCCCATCCGTTATTGGGTTTCCAGCCGGATAAATCGTGAAACTTACGTTCGGTTCCTATATTCAAAAAGCGAATCGTTGTGCTTAAGAATTCTAGTTTTTCATTCGAATAGTAAAAAATCTAACTACGGTCGTTCGTAGTCGACTGGTAACTCAAAATATTTTGTATAACTACGAACAACACTTCTTAAGGCCCCATACTTAGTCAGCCAGAAGAGCCAATCAGCGTACTCCCCCGTTCCATGATTACTATGAAATATTGCGCTCAAAAGTAAACGTCTTAAGCACCAAATCACTATTTTTGACACTATAAAAGTAATTTGAAAAAAAATATAAAAACTGAAACAGTTATCTTTTAGGTATAATACTTATCTATGTTTATTTTAAATCTGGTGTCGATATTTTCATAATTGAAGTAGACAGTTGGGTTTTGCTTTCAAAAAAGGGTTAACTTTTTTATTTTTTTCTATCGAACAAAGTGAAATGAATCTTGTTTTGGTAACACTAGTCTTATAAAGCATATCAATGTTAATCGTGTGTATTTTTTTGCCAATATCCATAATTGCTTTGTATGAAAAAAACAGTATATTGCTGACGTATTTTAGCATACGTGGCCCCTTAAGGCAAACTACCAATAGTTATACTAATGAATTACGGTTCGTTGATTATAGGAACCGAGCTTTAGTTCTTATTTTTTTAGTAACCGTAATAGTGCACTTATTGCCTCTACAAGAACACCTAATCTAGATCTACTCAAGTACATAGCTGCAATTAGCATTAATTACTTGCTAAAGCCACTACCCATGTACGGATCTGTCGTTACTTATCCTATGGCAGTGGTCCGATATTTGTCACGTCCACTATTGATTGATTAATGTTGATGCAATTGCTTCATGCGCTTAGTTTTATTTCATTACGCCTAGGTACAGTCGATAAAACAAGCGTTATTTAAAAAAAATATCTCCAAATTAAAAAAATTACTCTTCTATTTTTAAAATTACAAACTCTGTTTATTTTTATGTGTGTTACTTAAGAACTTTTTTCTGGATAAACCTTTAATCATGGTCGTTTTTGATTCAAAGTAGGGGTTTTCCAGTTAGTCTCATTTAAATTGAATTGACAGCACAGAATTATAATAATGGATTATTTAATGACATTACACTAAAATTAAAAGCGTCAGCTAAAAACATTTTATTGGTGGGAGGAAACGAAAATATGTTAATTGTGTAAAGTGCGTTGCCAAACTACTGCTAAAATTTTACCCTCCTAACCAGAACATGACCTTTATTGATGATGCACGAGTGTGGTTTTTTTGCATTCAGTATAAATAGGTGTAGCTTCAATAATTCTATTGAGTACATTTTCCGTGATTCAACAAAAAGAATACACTGATGTATATTTGTATCTCACGGATATCCTAAATAACCAATCCTATTTATCTTCCCCGTGCCCATATTCTGCCAGCCCAGAACAACTGGGCTTTTTTGCAGAATAGACCATCTGTCTTCCTGCTTGGCAACTCGTAAAAGGCGAGCATAGGCTTACCGTCACTAACACCGTGACATCCAGTATGTGGATCCTACATAGTAATGTGGTAGAGTATTGCAGCGGATTGGTACCACCGCCTTACCTATTACTGCCACCATAACGTCCAATGCTTGCCGTTGACGTGTTTCGGTTCGAAGGGTAAGGTAGCGGGTAAAGTTACTTTTGCTCGAGGCCTAACATCCAGGCGTAAGTTTGGCTACACACCATTACCGTCTTTGGTGTTTCTAGGCGGCGTGAATTTCTTACCATCAGGAAATCCGTCTGCTTGTTTGCCTTCCATTATCATAAAAAAATCATATGTCTAATCTTTTCCCGTTTAAATAGTGGTGATATAAAATACATTATAATATATGCATACTTATAAATTTATATTATCATCATCTATGTAAGGAGTCCTCGTTTAAAAAGTTATTTCCATAAACATGTCATAAATAGCTGACTACGGGACGTCAAATGAGTCATAGTATTAAATTATAACTTTACTTTAAACGGTACATTTTTATGATGCTACAAAAATGCTTTAATCAGAAACTATAATAGTTGGGCAATTAAACCAATTTCAGTTGTGAATTTAAGATTATTCTTCAAAACTGTCAAACTTTAATGAGTCTTTCTTTCGAGAATTCAGGCTGCGCAGGCGCAGTAATTTCGCAAATTAACTGCAAATTAATGATCACTATCTATAATTGAATAAGCTTCGTGTATTGAGACGTCAAGTAGCGATTGTTTTTAGTTTTTTTCAGGTACTTGCTGGTTCTATTCGTTATAATAAAAACTGCGAAAAGCTTCCCAAACTTATTGTATTGTCAAAAGGTTTATGTTTTTTTTATGATAGTGGAAGGCAAACAAGCAGACAGATTTCCTGAAAGTAAGAAATGTACGCCGCTTAGAAAGGTGATAATGGTACGTTGCCAACCTGAAGCCGGGAATAGTAATAATGAAAACTGCGAAAAACTCCCCAAAAATCATTGTTTTGTCAAAGGGGTTTTCTGTTATTTTTATAGATCAGCACTTTGCACAAGCTGATACATATTCCAATGCAAAATAGAGTATGTAACATATTTGATATTTTCCATCGTCGGCGCTTGGTAAATCTTGGTAAATAAAAAAACTTATAATTTATTACTTTGTAATTAGTAGCCTACCGGTTTCGCTTGTACAGCATCATCAGGGCTAAAACTAAAACTACTCAACAATATTATTTTTGATGTGAGAGTATGTAACATCCCTAAGGGCAGTTAAGTAGAAAACTTGCAAATCTTATGAAATTAATCTTAAGATTATTTTTCCACTGCCCGAGACGCAGTACGAAAATGACAGCTTTGATAAGCATACAGACAGACCAAAGAAAAAATATCACTTTTGACTGAGGGTAGAAAAATAACTCGTGTGTTTAGGTATATCATTGCCTCTTTAATTTGGTGGTCCCTATATGTGTAGGTGTTTGTGTGTACTACGCTTCTTGATATGTATATGTATCAAATGTTCAAACTTTAACATACCTTTAACTAATATATTAATAACTTTGAATAATCGTGGCTATGAAGACACACAATCAGCCAAAAATTAAATAAATACTAAAAATATGTTCTTCTAAGCAGGTAAGTAAGTATCTTCACGCTGATATCCCCGAAGATGTAGGCAGAAGCATAATAAGGGTACCCACAACTAACCGAAGACACTAAGTCCCACAATGTGATAGGTGGCAAGCCTATCGCCAACTGAGCACATATCCAATCCCGAGCAATGTTTTTTTTATTAGGAAATTGGAAAACCCAGGTTTTTTTTATTGCTTGACCCGGAAATCGAACCGGGACCTCATGCAGTCAAGTTTGAATGTGTTCTGCTGATCATTTTTAGTAACCTAGATCTATTTTTATTAAATATGTTCAGAATGAGCTATCATCGGCAATTTTATTTTATGTAAAAGTATTCGATAATTTCTCATTATTGGGAACATATCAACAAAATTAATCTAAATTGACATTTCCCTATATCTCACACCAATCAATCTTACCATCGAAAGACTCATGGCGAGTGTATAAAGAAAAGGTCTTATTCAAATTAATATCCATAGTGGGTTACGAAGGTACGAGGGAAAGTGCTGACAGCTGAAAATTACCGCGTCTTAAGACAGAGGGCTATCAAAATGTAATTACATACCGTATTACAAGTGTAATATATGGGTACAGTTATCTACAGAAATGTTATACGATATTTAATTTTTTTAGAACTATAAAGACATGTGATTCAAAAATTAAACTCTACATTTTAAATTTCGAATGGAAAAGTAGAGTTGTAAAATACAAGCTTCCTGGTAAAGCACCAATCAAAAGTGGTATAAAAATATAATTTTCTTAGTTAAATTTAGTTACCAAATTTAAAATATTAATAGAAGCTTCATTTATTTTAATATCTAACCTCCAGTTAGATATTGTTAGTTAATAAGAATTTCATCTGTAACGATGAACTCATTGAGTAGGTACTCAGAACTGTGTATCTTTTGGACATAACTACTAATAGGATTTGTAAAATATCAAGAAATTCATTAAAGTGTAAAAAGAAAATTTTAAGAAAATCGATCCATCTCTTTAGGAGGAGATAAGTGACAAGCACACATGTAAAAGAAACAAAGAAATTTCGATATGTTTTTGAAGAAATAACATGATAACGCTAATATAACTTAAACTAAACATTTGATAACAAAAACTGTTTATCTTATTTGTTACTAACGAAATATAGACAAACATCTTAATAAAACATATTTATGTCATAAAGTATATTTTGTTAGCGGTTGTACTATAATAATACAAAATCAATGTAAGTTGAATTTTGGATCCTTGTTACAAAATTAAAAACTGTATTCGGGTTTATTTAATTTTGTTTACTTTTTATTCGTTTTTGGCTGTCAGTTAGTCAAGGCGCTGATTTGAAAATGTATGAATAATAAGTAAGGACTGACATTGATCGTTCGGATTGATGTCACAAAAAGGTTGTTTGCTCACTGTCATGTCTGCATTTAGAGTTCATCATTTAAAATTAACGACTTTAAAACTTTTTGTGTGTACCTACCTTTATATCATTTTCAAAAATAAATACACACACGTACATACATATATTCACGACAAGTCCCCTTACATCTCCATCTATTTTTCAAGATCTTTTATTGATACAAAAAAAAAACTAATTAAAATTGTATATTTTCTAGGAATAAATCAGTATAAAGTACCTGCTTGTGTGAAGTATATTACTAAATTCCAAAAATTAATAAACACTTAGAATACCAGACACACATGACCATGATACTTATGTCTACCCGTTTCGGGACTCGAATTGGAACCTCTTGGAAGCTCTGTACACTACCCGTTGGGCCTTGACTACCGAGATGGTTAAATAGATTAACTTATGTTCTATTAACTGTTTTTCCGCCACTTCGTCGGCGTCGAATAGTTGCAATTTTCATAGAAACTTTCATCCCCTAATATAGTCATTAGGGGGTTGATTCAAAAAAATTAACCCTCATATGAACTCGCCTTTATATTAGATATTTAGACTTGACTGCATGAGGTCCCGGGTTCGAATTCCGGGTTAGGCAACTAAAAGAAAATTGGGGTTTTCCAATTTTCTATTAAAAATGCTCATGATCGGAAATGTGCCCGGTTGGCGATAGACTTGCCACCTATCACTTTGTGGGACTTAGTGTCTTCAGTTAGTTGTGGGTGCCCTGGTTGTGCCTCCGTCTACCTCTTCTTAGATATGGGCGTAAAGATACTTTTTTTAACGAACTCGGATGTTTAATTATATATATAACAAATTTCATCACAATCGATTCAGCTGTTTAGCCGTGAATGAACAACAGACAAAAGGACAGAATTTGTCATTTGTGTTATTTAGTAGCAAGTAAAGTTAATAAGTATGGATGGACTTAATATCATTGTAGTATACATATGTAGTAGTATATATATGCACTAATTTCTGCCTTCGTAACTGTTAGGTCTAACGGCAAAATACAAGTCATACGCACTAAATGTGGTATTGGTGCGTTACCAATCTGGACTGGAATCCTCTTGCGTAAGCTTATCAAATTCAATGTCCTTACAGATTAAAATATGAAAGTGGCGAGTAACAACGTTATTGCGTCATGTATGTGATTGCACCAAATAGGACCCATAGTTAGAAAAATTCTACCAACTGTTCAGTTACGTGTTAGAGCCAGAAAAGGCTGAATAAGTAAGTAAGCAAGCAAATTATACAAAATTCACATTTTAATACTTGGTATTTATTGATAATAAATATTTATTATTTGTAATAAATTCATTTATAAAACCAGGGTCTATTATTTTATAATGAACCACAACCATTAAAATTAGACGCGCATATCTTTTCCAGATATAATTTCTCGATTATAATTTGCTTTAACGTATATCCTCGTAATTAACGAATTCCATTAGTTAATTAATACTCAGATTTAATTAAGTAATGAATTCAATAGATTAATTATTAAATTTTATTATTTTATAATTTCAAAAATGGAAATTTAATGATATATTTATGGAAAATGCAAGGCGGTCGTAGTAACTTTCTATCCGGTTTTTGTAAAGGGATTTAAAACTTTTCTCTATCTCATATATAAGACTTATGTGTCATATATTCACCTCTTTAATATATTATCGCCTCTGTAGTCTAGCGGTCCAACGTCGGAATTCACTTCAGGTCTCGGGTTCGATTGCCGGGTCGGGCAACAAAAAAAAGAAAATGTGTATTTTCCATTAGCAGAAAAAATAACGTTGCCGGGGGTTTGGATATGTGCCCGGTAAATAGGCTCGCCATCTATCATACTGTGGGATTTAGTTTCTTCGTGTAGTCATGGGTGCAGTGGTTGTGCTCTTGCCTACATCTTCAGGGATACGGGCGTTAAGATATTTTTTTATAACTCATTAGTTTCATAGTTTTTATTATAAACGCAAAAGTAGATATGTGTTCAACTGAGATAAAAGAGGATGAAAGTAACCTACGTCTACTTTTAATAATTCTAAAATTCGTTAAAAGTAAAATTTTGCTGTTTGATGTAAAAATGAAACATACCTATAAAAATACCCACTTTCACATTTTAATAGTCAATAGTCAAAAAATTTTAATCATCATAGGATAAAACATATCCCTCATTGGACGTCATAACATGTCAACAACAATTACAATTAATATTATGAAAAAATAATATCAACAACAATATTGTAAGGGATTCCGGAGTAAGTTACTAGTTGCCTGGTCGTTGCCCAGTTTTAGATATGTGCCCGGTTGACGATAGTCTTGCCACATATTACTTTGTGGAATTTAGTGTCATGGCCTAGTAGTGAGTGACTTGGTTGTACCTCTGCCTACCCCGTCGAGGATTTAGGCATGAAGATAGTTATTTCATCATTTTAATATGATTTGAACGCAAGACACCAGAGCGATGGTGAAGTTAGATTTATCGAAACAGTTGTTATTTTTAAACTTAAAATTTGTAGCCATTGGCCAATAGATTATTCATAGTCCAATCTCTTAAGTATTTACGTGCTGTTTTTAAGTCATAGTCGAGAAGAAGACAATGCGATACCGTTACAACGCATGTTATTTGGACCATAAAATCAAATGCTACACATTTCACGCTTGGTTAAATTGTCAAACGGTAGTCGCTCCAAATTTTGACACTTACTCTAGAATCCTCTTTGTCTACACCAAAACATCTAAACAAAACAACCCATAGAAAACTCGCATGTAGAACGAAGGTATTTGCACTCCACTGATTGAGCTATACTATTAATGAAAAAAGCTGCAAGAAGTTAACAGCATAATAAATAATATTATCCTATTAATAATATTATAAATGCGAAAGTTTGTGTCCTTGTTTGTTACTTCTTTACGCAAAAACTGCTGAACTGATAAATATGAAATTTGACACATAATAAAGGGTGACTTGGATTAACACATGGGAAAGTTTTTGTCCTGATATAATTTTCCTGTGGGATAATTAGCCACGCGGGCAACAGCTAGTAAACGATAAACTTAACGACCACAGCTATAAAAGTTATGTTTTTCAGGTAATTTATATGTTATGATTAATATAATTTTATGTTTCAATTTAATAGGAATAAAAAAAGTATTTTCAAGCTTGTATCTCCGAACAGCTAGGCAGAAATGAGTGCAAAAAAATAATATTATTCAGTGTTTTAAATGCAGGAGTTTAGTTTATTGATTCTTATATTAATTTTACATGTAAATTTTTATCGATGAACACAATAATATTTCAATTCGCATTGCTTATGTGCATGATACATTTGACATCGCTGCCAAAAAATATTTTTTTGTCAGTATAATAGGCAGTTACATTCATTATCTTTTTCAGACTAGAACAGATCTATTGTTTTGAGTAAAACATTTCCAGCTGTATTCACTACAACACTAGTAACTTAGTTTTTAATTAGTTGAAGCTAAGCTTTATATGCGGAAGTATTCTTTATATTGAACAATCTATCCTTTAATTCAGTGCTGCAGCTTTACCTTAAGCTAGATTATTATTTTTTTTACTTTTAAAATTTATTAGAATATATTATGAAAACTGTCAAGTTTGAGCCTTTTTTAAAAAAAAATGATAATATTTTTAATCCACGTAATAATATTTTTAATCCATGCAAAAAGTAATGAAGTTTTTAGTCAATCTAAATGAACAAAGTTATTACTTTGTTCATTTAGATTGACTAAAAACGAAACGAGAGATGTATTCATCTCTCTCATATTAGGCCTGCGACATACAAATTCAAACAAATCTAAGCACCTGCCACACACGTCCCTAATTTTTCCGTATGGAATTCAAGTGGAATTTCATGAGCGAATATTAGTTTTGAAATTTTGTAATGTATGAGGGGGATCCCCAATATACTGTGTTATAATGTTAAATATTGGGTGGTAAGCTTTATGCATTGGCATGCCAATTTTAAAGTAAAAATAATATTTTCTCCTAAAACAAATAGCATTAAGTGTTCAAATAGTAATAAAAAATTCTGTCCAGTTAATGACTACTGTATCTGTAAATAATGTTTTTACTAATGGTGTGAATCATTACAAAAACAACCATTAAATATGACAAGAGGATATGTCACGTCTCATTACTTCTAGTCAAATTTAACTAATCAAGGTTTGGCGTAGGTGTGTGAATAACCCATCGCGCTTATGAAATTGTCATTAAGATTGTTTGAATATGGTAAGTGCAGTAAGTAAGGCTAGTTCTGAAATGATTCTTCTGATTCTGATAAATGGTACCTATCTTCTTTGTAATATTGTCAAAGCGAGGTTTTGGGTGAGGGTGCTAGTATATACAGTGTAAATGTGGATAGACGTAGATACCCCGATAAGAGTTAAACTGACATTTGACGTGACATTTGCCAGTCGACGCTCTTTGCTTGCCCCAAAAGGGAGTTGGCTTATAGGTAGATAAAAAAAAATAATGTTTAAACATTAGCTCTGCTCACTGCACCATTACATTAATCTATATATTAATGCGTGATGCCAAAACTTTGGACCCCTTTTTACGAAGGAGCATGAAATTTGGCACACTTATAGTTTATATGTAGAAGTGCAGAACGCTAATATTTGTCAATAATAGTGCTTAAAAAGTACATTAAATCAATAAGTAAAACATTACCCACACTACCATGCATTTGACACACACAAACAAATACATTCATGATAATGATAAACGATCACAGATGGCGCACTAAAAAGTTTGGAAACAAAATAGTTGGGCTTGAGAAATGAAGATGACGTTCTTATCAACAAGATATTAAAATTGATTTTGATAGACCACTAGTGTTTAGAATTAGTGGATTTTCGCGGTACTTGTTTAAGTTTAAGCAGCCAGAAAACGTACACAGGCGGCATAACATACAAGCCTCAGATGTTATTTGGCATACATTATGCAAGACAAACTCATCCACAGAAGATTGGAAAGTCACTATCTCACAATGAGTCAAGAAACATTGTCCATACCCGCCAATCAACATAATTATAATTAAACAGTAGCAAATTAATTGTTATAAAAGATTTCAAACGGATCTCAAAGGAGTTTTGTAACGATTGATTTAGATCTCGCTTCAATCACATGCCAATTATAAATAATTATTGCACCTGTCAATTAATTTCATATATGGCATGTAATGCCTTCAGGGTTACTGTGACCTTTGGGATTGAAAATGTATTGTATTAGCGAAAGTGTGTAATCTGTTGATTTGTCCTCTAACTTACAAAAGTTATTATAATTTTAAAACAGAAGTTTATTTATATGCAAACTCTACCACTGTGTATTTGTCGTCTTAACAACCAAAGTTTAATGCAAAAAAAATCATCTGAATGCTTCACTAAGCGCCATCTGCACGTCCGTAGGTTAAGTATTATTCTCTAAGTTAGCTTCTTATTAGGGCTATCTTTTTATTTATTCTTAAGGTGCTACATAACTTAGCATTTAGCGATTTAACTAATTATTGAATTTAATCCAGGAAAGTGCAAAAACTGTCATACATCTTACTTACCCTGTTCAACAATAAAATTGCTAGCATTTTATCGTTTAAATTAACCCATTACTAAATTCATAGGTTCATTTAAATAACATTGCTAATTCATAAATACGAGTATTTTATATTTGACATTTTCCATTGTGGGTGCTTGGAAAAACATCTAAATATTTAGATTTTAAATGAAAAAACACTTGTACTGTTTTACGCACTATAAAATATATTTTAGTTAACTAATCAAAAATATTTGTAGTATAAGTTTTAGCTCTGACGTTGTAAAAAGCGAAACCGTTAGGCTATTTACAAAATATTAAATAAGTGATATGTATCTTGATATAGTAAACAGTGCAAGTTTTTCTTCATTTTAAAATACGTAAATAGTAAATACTAGAACTATATATAAAACCAAACCAAACCGAAACTATGTTGTATGTACATAATGTGTAATCTTTCAAAACTAACGTAATATATACTAAAACTGGCCTTTAATAATAGTCTACTTGTTTAGTTTCTTCACAGCCAAGTTCTAAGAAAAAATCATTCATCAAATAAATACTATTAGAGCTCATAAGACAAATCTTTCAGATATAATAAAATGTTTGTTAACATCTAGTATAGTTCAATTAAACTAAGTTGATTATGTTAATAAAAACTTTTAATGACCAGTAATTCTGACCAATGTGTAGTAGCCTACATAAATATGGAGATGACATTAAATAGGTATTTATGGGTTATTTTTAAAAATCAACATGTACAAGCATAGATACAAGTATAAGCACATATAATAAAAAACAAACTTAGTATTATGAGTATTCATTGCAACCAATATTTTTATTAGTTTGTAAAAAATACAGAAAACCACAAGAAGTAGAAGTGATTGTAGGTGTCTTGGTCTGATACGTTTCATTCATTTTAATCTCCACAAAACGCTCCCTTTCGAAATTAGCGATCAACGTTTTCTAACGTAAAGACAATTCTAATTCAGAAAGTAATAGCATATCAAACAATCGGCCGACTTTAGCGCAGTTACGATCTCATTTCTAAAAGCTTACATATATAAACTTTGCCCTCATGTTACACTTGACTCAATGGTAATTTAAAATAACCTCTATGACGTTGAGCTTAAAGGTGACTCTTAAGAAATTGGAGCTCTAGGTAATTCGGCCACAAACCATGTTGTACGTCAACACGGAGATGCCGGAACAGCAATATGAAATATTTGTGAAGCGTTTTTATTTAGGTGATCGAAGTACAGACGGGCGATATTTAATTTATGAAAATAGGTTATATGTTGATGAAAATTTTGACTTCTGATTCGTACGGCGGACTCACGTCAATAATTTGATGAGAGTTTTTAATCACACCATGGATACCAATATTGGATAAGAGGATTTTATAATTGTTGACGAAGTGTTGTGAACTAGAAAGTATTGCAATGTTTGTAGTGCACCACAATTATTTTTGGCTTTTTACACTTGTAAGTAGTACTAGTAATTGTAATAAAAGTGCTTGCTGTGAAGCCACTGATATTTATTACACACTGTCACTAAACATAAAAGAACAAGTTTCAAATCATATTGTGCAAACTAAGAGAGTAGCACATAAGCCGAGATAGGCAACATTTAAAAAATATTGTAAATTTACAACTTTTCTGGGTTTATCTTCATGAGACGATTCCATATCATTTAAGCTATGATTTGATTGGATCGTTGAAACTATGAATACATTTTTTATCAGTCACGTTATTTTTTTAAAAGCAACCGCGATAAAACGGCCCGTCTGCGCTGTTCAAAGCGCAGGCCGCGACGCCAACGCTGTGTGAAAAGCCAATACTAACATTATAACGGCCAAATGGAACAACGCACACTCAGTAAATTTGCCGATACGCAATTTGCGTTCACCAAATACCAACGAGTGTCAGGTTTTGTTCAAAATTTCCACTGGAAAGTGCCTTTTAGTGAGAAGTACTCTAACCTTGTTTTAGTAAATCAGATCTTTTTTTATGCAGATCCATTAATTTGGATTGTCTCAGTACTGCAGTCAAACTAGTTACTATAGTTCAACATCCATCCTCTTCTATACCATCCTCTATCCATACGCCATCACAATAACTTGTTGGTAGAGTTTTATTCATAATCGCTCGGATACTTTTATTTACTGCCATATTTATTTCGTCACCTCAAGTTTTAAAAATATGTTTAACATAAAACTATCTCCACAATAAATAAACTTTATCTATAAAATTATTCTCTCCACACATAATCGTTACACACTCATTGTCAGTCAGACTGATTTTAGACTGTGATTAAAAGTAAATAATTTAAATCGATTAAAAGTTCCCAAATAAAATTCCATTCATAAAAATACCAAAAAATATATCGCAACCTGTCAGTATCGAATTTAAATTATCGATTCACAGCGTATCGATTTATTTAAGCATCGACCACCTGCATATTGCAAGTAACGGACCCATATCTCATTATATTGACACCTTTTATCAATTCTTAACGATTAAACATCAATGTTTTTGTATTGATTTTTGTACAATAAAAATAATTGGATGTAAATTTTTTGGTGTTAAAATGACTTTGTATAATCAAGTTCAAAACAAAGCTTTCAATTTAACGTTCATAAGGGTAGGATAGGAGAATTTTATAACAATAACAATATTGCCAGGCATTGGATATCTGCCCGCTTTGCGATAGGCTTGCCATCTATTACTTTGTTAATGTCTTCGACTTGTCGTGGGTGCCTTGCCCTGGTTTTGACTAAATCTTTGGAGATACGGGTATGGAGATACCTTTCATAAAATGATATTTCACGACAGTATAATTTTACTTTAACTTGTCATATTTGATACTACAATATCTCTGCTTACTAATAACGTGTCTATATTCGAAACGTAGCCAGTGAACTTACTAATATAAGAGGATTGACAGTCATATAAATGTAGATGGTTCTTTTGGATTTGAAGGCTGATATTTAAATTATATCAAGGTCTGACAAGTGATTTTTAAGTTATTACCTGATAATTCGTATTTTCATTTATATTAATGAAGTTTCAGCTTAATTGCGAAAAAAAATACACTTCTATCTTAATTCATAGTTTAAACTAAACACATAAAAACTAGACAGGGGGTGAAATAAATTTAAGTACGATAATTCAAGTACCGTTAAACTGCAAAAATTCTACTCTACTCTATTTTTTCGAAACG